>CAJDSM010035798.1:25001-41267 GCA_903981925.1 Ostrea lurida | reverse complement strand
TTCGTTATCTTTGCCTTTACATCCAACAAAGGAAATTCAGCCGCACCTGTAAATCATTCAGACCTCTCAATTAGTTCTCTTTTCCGCCCAGACACTCTTGCGTTGCATTTTCTAAGCTCACTTCTCAGCTCATAAAGAACCCACGAACCGTAATTTTCTATCGTTACTAAATACTCCAGACTTAATTATTATGTATGTTTACAGTGCGGATTCGAGATTTGTCGAAAGGGGGGGGGGGTCGTTGAAAAAGGAGCCATTAAGCTTAAAGATCCGGATGAAGCCAAAGTGGGGAGCCCAGGCGGGCGAAGCCCCTGGGTCCCCCACTTTGCTTCATCCGGATCTTAAGCTTAATGGCTCCTTTT
Source organism: Ostrea lurida (assembly GCA_903981925.1). Taxonomy (NCBI): domain Eukaryota; kingdom Metazoa; phylum Mollusca; class Bivalvia; order Ostreida; family Ostreidae; genus Ostrea; species Ostrea lurida. The sequence goes on along the minus strand of CAJDSM010035798.1, from coordinate 40,905 downwards.
TCACGACCCCCCCCCCCCCCTTTCGACAAAATCCTGAATCCGCCACTGTAACGGTACACTAAACGCTTCACAAAATGGAGGCATTAGAGAATTGCCTTTTGAACCGTAAACGGATCGTTGCGCCACTTGTTCGTCAAGGGGAAGTAATTTGTCAATTTTAATTTGCCATTACTTTCTTGTTAACACTACTATATAGTACACTACTCTAGTGTAACACTACTATTGTATAATCTGCTCTGCTGTTAAACACTGTACATTGTTCGTCTGTAAGGGAAAAACACTGCAGGCTCATTATTTCATAGTTATATCAAGTGCATTTAATACGTATCGACCAAAATTGATCAACACTAATACGATACCTCGACTTCTTGAACCCAATTTGAATGCATCAATTTTGCTCTCAACTGTGCTTTGACGATCTTCAGACCTTCAAACGTTGGCTTCATGCTGACTCAGCTTTACGTCCTGATGATTTAGAATGACAACAGACGTTGTGTGTAAAAATTATTATACATACCCCTTAAAGGTCTCACTCGCTTTCCAAGAATGGGAATATTCCCTGCCTCATTCTGATTTATTACAAGTGTGTGTGTGTGAACGAAACCTCATGTCCTTTAGATACCGATGGGTGTGTTTAACTATTAGCTGCGAAAACTGTTGCTTCAGGAAAAATATTGGGACGGATTAGAGAAGCTACAGATCCACCCCTTATAAAAACCTATCGATTATACGGCGCACAAAAAGTTACGCATGATTGAGGTCTATATCTTGTATTCCTGCCGCCGAACATAACATCCAGTATCGAAAAAATTCCTTACATATTTTCCTACGAAATGCTGCCTTTAAACGTTGGACTGTTTAAACCCCTGCAGAACTTGTTTGTGAGTAGCCTTTGCCTCGAATTCAAAAACTGATCATACGCAATACCAAGCTCTTTGTGTATCGAAGGGAGTTGGAATTCGAAACATATACACTATGTGCAGGGTAATGATGGTTATTGCTACATAAATTGGCGGAGTTGCGATGAGAAGCTTAAATGTCCGTTGGTCATAAGTATGAATGTTATTGACGTTTAATAGCCGTAATCTGAAACTTCACGAAGTTTTGTCAAAATCTTGCGAGGTCGTTTCAGGAGGAGTTGCAGACAACCGCATTGAGGCATATGTTGTTGAAAAATCGGAATGTCCAAACGTTTAATCTTCTACCCAAATTGTCAGATAAATTATTGACAATATGCACATCATCGATCATGTAATCTATTATCTTCCACTAAGTTTCATTAAAATCCTGGCGAGTAGTTTAGGAGAGTTGTGGACAGCATATTCCGAACAAACAGACAGGATAAAAACTATATACCCCCTCCCCAACTTTGTTGCTGGGTAATAACTACAAACTTTTAAAACTAGGTAATGAGATGATTAGTCACGCCAAAACATGGTTTGTTTAGGTGATAATGTTTCACGTACCACTCATATGAAGACGCTAACCATTGCCGGTTAAAGGAGTTGCCGAATTTTAAACCAATGCTCGGGCATACGGTTTTGAGCCCACAGGGAGGGGGGGGGGTCTTACCGTGCCAAAACCTTGCTTATACATAGGTCCTCAACTTTCCGGTCTCATCGGAAAAGAAGAAAACTTGTATATTAAGTTGCCTCTTACAACAAGCAAGGGGTACTGATCGAGGTCCTATTTACCCAGATCCCCAAAATAAATAGTCATCGGGTGGGGGTATTTTTTAAAGAGAGTGTGATTTTACCTTCTTAATGTAAACAAATATGGGACGTCATGTACTTATATATGCATTCTTTAAAATATTTTTTGTTTTTTAATTTTCACGCGTCTGTATGTTTCACAATGACCACATCTTCAGTAACGGTGACGAGTCGCTGTCTTAATGATGTAAGTTTAAAGTGTAATGATACAAATGAGAACATTCGGTGAGACGGAGGTACACAGATTAAAACATCTCTCTTGCTTTGTAGATATAAACCATACACCAAAGTAAACAATGCAGCTCTTAATGTAATTGGCCATTCCATGACTTAAAGCACTAACTTTTACATCGATATAAATGATATATTACAAAAATATAAATATAGGGAAAACTGTCTAGGTTGGTTGTATTATGAGGAAAATAAACAACGGAAAGTCTACACCAATCTCGGCTTCTCGATCTTACAGAGTACCTTGGCTCCATTATTTAGATCTTTCCTATATGCAAATGATGCTAAATGGTTGTGTGAAAAATAAAGCGGATGTGTGTGTTTACCTGTCTGTCACTTTCTCTCTCTGTCCATCCCTGATTTAAAAAGGAAGCTAGGCGGAAGTCTTGTCTTCCAGATAGAAGCATCTTTCGACTGCTGGACCTATGTGCTTTAGATAGAGGTAGCAAAAGCAGTTGGTACCCTGTGATCCAAAAACAGAACTAGCTACGAGGTTTTTGGAGGGAGACTAAATCCTACATAGCCAGTATAGTGTTATGGAATGGCTTGGTGGCCTGCAATCCTATCCTCCACCTAATCGTATATACAGTGTAGCACCACTTTCTGGCCATAGAATATTAGAACTGTTCGAAAAGAGCAACTAGGGCAGGGACCACTTGCCCTGGGGATAAACCCAGTTTGGCCTAATATCTAACTGCCCTATTATTATATAAATAGTGCATGTAGTTGAGGGTAACAGTTGAAAATTTTACAACCCGAGAAAAACATGTAAACGAGGCGTAGCCGAGGATTGACAATAGATTTCGAGGAGTGAAAATTTTCACTGTACCCTCAACTACATGTAAATAATTTATTTGTTATACTGAATGATTATAAAAATAACAACCGTTTCGTTTGTTGACTTTCATCACTGCATGCGATGTTTCGCATCCATGCTGATAATCCCGTTTATCTCAAACGCATCAACGACGTCGTCTAACAATCTACGGCGAACCGTACGCGCATAAATTTGACGCATGTAACAATTTTTCAGATTGTTACCGTGTCAAGATAATGTTTTCCCGTTGCTAGATACTAATCACCCTGGGAGGGTGTTTTTTTCTATTCTCAGAGGAAACAGTATGTTATTGTCAACTTTCCTGTCCAATTTCGTATTCGAGTATTTCTACATGAAAGTATAACAAAAAAGCGAATTAGTAAATGAAGCTTTTCAAAACGGAAAGTTCTTATGCTTTTTTTACCACCCCCTTTTCACTCATCGGAAACATCACCAGGACTAACAAGGGGAATGAGACGTTCACAGTGATCTCGTATAAACTGTCCAATATTCCTGGTTGTATTGTCGATGGGGTTAATTTTATTGAGGATCAATGGAATAATATTTGAAATTTACTGGACAGAAAGAATTGGTGTGGTGAGTGACAATAAAACAGAATTTTAGAGCAGATTCTGAGCTATTTTAATCGAAGTTTGAGTAAAATTCTACTTCATTCCTTTGTGGGTTTTTTTAGGTACATATGGTACCGTATTGCAATGGTCTTAGTCCGCCGTCCTTAATAAGGAACAATTTAACTTCTTGATAACACCATCCAATTCTTTTTGAATCTTTGGGACAAAGGGGGGGGTTTAAATTAATAAATTTTAGACTTTTCACCCTGGGACCTTTAGGGGCAACTAAAAGAAAACCAATTTTCAAACTCTTATTCCTACAACTGCACATATCTAAGAAAAAACTAATGCAGAGAGCAGGAGGCCTCTACCAAGTAAAATTTAGATGACCCCAGGGCGGGACCAAACTTGGTACATATTTACATTGTAAAATATTTCAAAAGGCATCTTCTTGTCATTGCTGTTGGACATTTTAAAGTGATTGTGGAAATGAGCAGGAACCTTTAATTCATAATTGTAAATTGTCATGCATCCTAGGTGGGGTTTTGGATATAAGGTGGGGTCAAAATGGTCAGTGATTAAAACTGTTTAACAATTGAAACAGTTTTTTCTTCTTTCTTATCCACTATCCATTCCAACTCTTTTCGATTTTGTATTGAAGCAAATATGTAACAGGGGGCATATCATAAAAATTCTGAACTCTTCGCCCTGGGGCATTAGGGCGGGGTAAAAAAACTGATCGAAAATGCCCAACATTTTCAAAGATCTCCTTCATTCTTACCACCACCTTTTCCAATTTAGAGAAGGAAAAGCAAATGCATAAATGCATGTCTATGAAGCCCCACTGAAATTTTAAGATTCATTGGCCTCAAGTCACTATTGGGTTCAGGCCTTAGGGCAGGGCCAATATGACCATACAGTGAAATCTTATTAAGGTTCTAGAAAATTCTTCTCTATTTTCATACCTTTATGAAGAAACAAGATGTGTTTGTGAAAAACACGAATGCCCCGTATTCCACATGCCAGTGGAAAAGAGGCTTGTCATAGGATTATAGCATGTGAAGATATAGAAAGGTTTATCCCTTACCCCCCCAATGCAAAAGTTACGGCCAATGTTAAGTTTTCTTAAAAATGTAGCTCAAATTCAAGGCAGGCTCAAACATTTTGGTACAGATAAAAGGACTAGTCATAAGAGAATACACGAGGTGAAATATGAATGCCCTAACTCTTTGCCTTCAAAAGTTATGGCTAATCGTTAAAGATTTTTTGAAAAGTAGGTCGAAGTTCAAAAATCAAGGTCAGAGAGGTCACAAAAAGTTTTGTACCCACGGAAAGGTCTTGTCATAAGAAACATTACTTGTGAAATACCAAAGCCTGACTTATCATCTCAAAAGTTATAGCTAAGGATAAAGTTTTGATAGAGTAGGTCAAACTCAAGGTACAAGGTCAGGAGGTCAAAAATTTTGGTACCCATGAAAGGTCTCTGTAATAAGAAACATTACTTGTGAATATCAAAGCCCTAGTACTTATCATTCAAAAGTTATAGCTAAGGATAAAGTTTGAAAAATTAGGCAACGTCAAGGTCAGGAGTTCACAAGTTGGTACCCACGGGAAAGGTCTTGTTCATAAGGAACATGCGATGTGAAATATCAAAGCCCTAGTACTTACGATTCAAAAGTTTATAAGCTAAGGTTAAAGTTTTTTGAAAAGTAGGTCAAACTTCAAGGTCAAGAGGTCAACAATGTTGTACCCACGGAAGGTCTTGTCATAAAAACATACATGAAATATCAAAAACCCTAGATACTTACCATTCAAAGTTATAGCTAAGGTTAAAGTTTTTGAAAAGTAGGGCAAACGTCCAATGGTCAGGAGGTCAAAAATGTTCGGTTACCCATGGAAAGGTCTTGTATAAAAAAAACATAACTTGTGAAATTCGAAGCCCTAGTACTTATCATTTTCAAAAGTTATAGCCAAGGTTAAAGTTTTTGAAAAGTAGAGTCAAACTTCAAGTCAAGGTCAGAGGTCAACAATGTTGGTACCCACGGAAAGTCTTGAATAAGAACATACTTTGAAATATCAAAGCGCCTAGTACTTATCATTCAAAGTTATCAGCTAAGGATAAAGTTTTTTGAAAAGTAGGTCAAAACGTCAAGTCAAGGTCAGGAGGTTCAAAAATTTTGGTTCCCACGGAAGGTCGTTGTCATAAGGAAATATCAAAAAGCCCTGTAAGCTTACCATTCAAAAGGTTATTAGCCAGGTTAAAGTTTCAGGACAGAATGACAAGACAGGACAAAAACAATATGTCCCCCGTCTTCGATCACGGGCATAAAATAAATCGCATGTTATGATGTCCCATGAAGCCCCCTACTAAAGATGTAAATATTTATGGTTCCATGGGTCACGCCCATATGACTCGCTATTGTGAACATCGTATTAATCTTAAGAAATTTCATTTTCTCTACTCCCTTTTGTAAGAAAAACTAAAAGCATATGATGGATGTCCACGAAATCCTCTACTCAATGTGAAATTTCATGTCCCCTGGATCAGGGGTTCAGCCCTAGAGCCGAATCAATTGACCAATAAGTCCAAATAGTATTTCACTCCCCGGGGGGGGCCACTTACTAACATTACCGATAGATAGGGGACGTGCTCGCTGGAATAGGTAGCCGTTTTCCACTCAGATATATTGACAACTCTGGAATCGAGCATGAAATATAATGATAGGTTAATGTTACTCAATTAATTATAATGACCTTCTAAATCTCTGCATCCAGCTTGGCAGTCTTGTTTGTCATATGGGAAAAGAGTCACATTTTTTAAACCAGAAAATATATTGAAATGTATTACAATTCGCAATACTAAATATACATTGAAAAGGGTGGGAGTCTGCAATGTCGAGCGGCACGTCCCTGTACCATAAAATTACGATAGTCCCCCCCCCCCCGGGTTCAAATTAAAAACAATCTTCTTTTTCTACTTGCCATATATTATTTGAGAAAAACTAAATGCCATATGATTATGATAATCCATGAAGCCTCACCACGATTATGAAATGCATGTCCATGTGTCTGGGGTGGGGCGAATACTGGCATGCAGTCAGAATGTAGAAATCTTAGAAAATTTTCTCTACTTTCAAATATTATTTGAGAAAGACAAATACCTGGTTTTTGATGCCTATGGAAGCCCTTACTAAAATTTTGAAATCCATGGCCCCTTTTAGATGAGGAAGTTGAAATAATTGTTATGCTATCAAATCTTTCCATTTGAAATAGGATCCATATTTGTGCTATTTTGAAAAGATTGATAACATGTGAACAAAGCGCATATTGAGGCTTAAAATGCAAGTATGAGGACTCTCGGTATGGACTGTAAAATACTCAGGTGTTCTGTAAGGCCCAGGGACATTCTTGTTTATTAGAGAGTTTGGTGCGTATAGACCATCTATAGAATATTATTACAGACAAATTTACGAGTTCTGTGATACCCAAACGCATACAGACAAAACAGAAACTTTGCCGATCTATCGTTCCTATGAAAACAACAATCAATGAAAAGAAAGGAATGAATGCAAGAGAATCTTTGCACGAAACGCGAGGAAAAGTGAAAGATAATTTATTTTGTACTTTTGTATTTCAGAAGACTGTTGACAGAATTATCAGTCTCCTGGTTCAAAAGGAGGAAGAGGGTCAGTATCAAACAAAAGAAAATCTAAGCCACGTGTTTCACATTATGTCGACAGATTCGTTATGTCGGGTGGAACGACTGAAAAAGTGTCCAAGATATCTATTCATTGAGATCGTTAATTAAAATTACCGACCACCTGAAGATAACGATACTCATTGACCTTGACGGCACAATTGTCATCCATGACGCACTGAGGTTAATGGGAGAGTGAAATAAAAAAGGAAAGAATACCGTTGCCAGAGGTTTACTAATCGTTGTCACGTTGATATCGTCTGCGTTTACCTCATCTTGTTGCATTTGGTTTATATGGTTTTTAAAAATATTACGATTTTCTTAACGTTACATGGTTCTCACTAAAAAGAAAAAAAATTAATTAAAATCTCAGAATATGAAGATGTATATTCTTGGCCCGTTCGTTTGATAATTTTGTCCTCCGTCATTTTGGTAAGGTTCCTGATATATGACGTTCCCCACAGGAATCTGCTTTAATGCAATAAACTTTATGTACCGAAAGTCGTTCTTTAAAAGTGCTTTCAAATTGATCCTGTACTTTGACTCTAATCATCCAAAACAAAATATCTGTGCAATAAATAATTGAGATGCCGTGGTTTCAGTGTTTCTGGCCTTTCGCTTTAGGCCTATAGGGGAATAATGCTATTATGTAATTCACTAGTTTTTCTTAAAAGTTCCATAAATGCAATTAAATCTCTACACATGGAATTTTCCGATAGGCCCTTTCATATCTATATTCGCGTTTAAAAACACAATTAAAAGAAAAAGCCCGTTATCTTTACACGACTGTAACTTTCCGGTGGATTAAAATCAGATAATGAACATGACAGTAAATATATTGTGTAACAGTCCGAAGACCGAGTACAAGGTAAGATTTACACTACCACAAAACAACATTTAATGGTAGATCATCAGAAGAGAACAGCACCCATAGTTTACACGATTGTGCATGGCAAACTTTCATTACATTAACAAATACAATTAATGTAAGGCTTGCATGTCTCTGCTGACCACTACATCTATTTCAGAAGAATGAAGTCGAATGATGTCTTATGTTTAGCTCAAAATCCTAGATAATTTAAATTTCAATGTTGGATTTTGTATGAAAAAACCTAAAAATAATGTGCTGTGGTTCATCTTGAAATGGACTCGCATGCCACAACAAGCAATAACCTCTGACGTCACATAGTCAGTGTCACAAACAGTCCATCACATTGGCTATTTAGCTTAAATACCCGAGGTTTCGTGTACTTGGCTTACTTAACTTCGTGCTCTCGTTACACTGTAACTGCGTTTCTATCAATCTCAAACGTAAATTCAATGTGAAATTTCATCATATTAAGGAGATTTGCAGAGGGAAAAAAAAATGTACAGTGAACTTCGATATCTCAAACACCGATATTTCGATCACCATGCCCTATGTCAAAGTTATTCGTACGTTTCATTACTTTGTTACTCGCCATTTTATCATCCCAACCACTTCCTAAAACGGTATTTTACCCTCGATATTGGAAATCACGATATATTCTAGATAACGAGGTTTTGACTGTATTTGTGAAACACCAATATTACGGATTACAGCAAAGTCCCTTCGAGTTCGAGATAAAGAGGTTTGACTGTATACGTTGAAAACGCCAATCATTCCGGATCAACACACTTGAAATTGCAAGACATATAAGCGTTAAATGACAGAGAATATGTGAGTAGTTTCATTATAATCACCTTTATTTAGAGTTAAAAAAAAATAAGGTCAACAAATCTTTCTAGCCAATAGAAAGGTCTTTCTCAAAAAAATGCTAAATACAAAAACAGCGCTTATGGTTAAAGGTGTAACTAATTATAGAATTTCTTTTTTTTTTTTTATAACAGTAGGCCAAAGTAAAGGTCACCGAGTACAAGATATTGGTACAAATGGATTTAGGTCTTGCCACAGGAATAGCAATGCCTAACCAGATAGAAGGTCTCGCCACACATCAAGAATGAAGTACACCTTCCATGATTATTAAAAAAAAGTCCCTATAAAGTTTTTTCCGTTTCGAACAAAACAGCGGAACAGGCCAAACAACTTATTTCCCCCCCCCTTCCCGAATTCAAAGACTGGAAACGGAGGGACCCGTGTAAGCAGCAGGCTTGTGGCATATTGAAGAACACACGTCTTGGCGCATATGCATAGGCCGAAATTTTGTGGCAATTCAACCTAGAGCTGGTAAAGCTCAAAATGAGTGAAATTCTAGGACGGACGTTAAACAATCAAACAACGCAGTGCTTAGGCTCCGAAGTCAAATGGACAAAGGCTTGAAACTTGAGCTCCGAAGTGAATAGAGTTTATGACGACACACTAATTATTTCAATTATATAGCGCCATACTTTTATATTTTAGAGTACGAAAGAACTGACGGTTACGGATAATACCTTTTATCTGGAGGCGTATACGTAGTCTATTGTTTCTTTATTTAACACTGAGCGGAATACACTCAATTTAGTTCAGCATTATCTGTAGTATCACCCATGTTGGTTCTTAAAGGCAAGAGGACCGGCGAACAGTTTCCGCTGGTAGTATTGGGTAGAGCGCGGGTTTCCTACTATAAGGCCTACCTGTTTCCCTGTACTAGATTGCCAGTTACGTGCGAAGGTGGTCTCCATGCAATGGACCCGAAAGCCAGCAGCAAGGTGTTACCACGCAAGTTGTAAGATCATGCAGAGGTGAGTCGTGTTCTTTTGATAGTTACCCAAGGAAAATCTTGATAACCCTTCTCGGACTAAATGCAATCGGTTCTGTTTTCAGTTCAGTCCTTCGTTTACTCGGAAATAGACAAACTTTGCCCATTTCATTTCTTAAGTTAAACGCATATATTGTTGTTTTCTGTCAAAACATATGAAATGATATTCGAGAACTGCAACGATGAAACTTTAACAGCGTATACGGAAATGAAGAGATATTAATTACTTTTTGATTGTTCTCATATATGCACAGAAAGTCAGCTTTAGAGGTGGGAACAGCGATGATTTAAAATGTATTCATTTGGCGCGGAGGTGAGCGAACGACTTCATGTTGTTGTAGAGTTTTTTAGGATTTCTCGCGGGTGCAGATGAGGTACTTTAATATCCTTCGTCTGTTGTATATATTAATGATATGACTGTGGTTTAAAAATGTACTTTTCTAAGCTGATACGATGCGGACTGGAATATTACGAAACTTGACTGTTGTGCTTTGTCTCGCCAATTGAACACGTGCAAGCCGATTTAAACAATATTTCCATTCCTAATTTGATATTTTGAAAAAACCTACAACAGCGACAGTTGGTTTATCTTAGACACGTAAAAAAATCCAAATGAATCTGTCTTACACGAATTCATAACGCTCGCGGCACACATTGGGTGGTTCATATTTTGATATAAAATTTCTCAAATATTTCATTAACAAAGATATATAAAAAAATTACCAAATTAATTTCTTAACTGATTACATTATCAGTTTCTTTCGAGAATTATTTGTTAACTCAATCATCTGTAATTCAGTTGGCGGATCCAGGGTTTGCAAAGGCGGCGGTTACTTTTGAATAGGGGCCGTGGGCCTTAGAGCGTCTGAGATGGAGCCATGAAGCGTTTCCTGAGCCTCCTGCGGTTTAAGGGTTTAAAAGTTCTTTGGTTTATTTAGCTATACTTCTTGCATTAATAATTTTGGTCACGAAAAAGGGGAGAGGAGAGACAGAGAGAGGCCCCCTGACTCCCCGTCTTAAAATCCGCCCATGGTATTGGAAGGCTACAAATTCAGGTCGAGGACCCAGCAATTGAGGGCATTTACTATTGTCCTATGTCAATGTCTGTTCGCGACAAGTGACCCAGGTCTGAACACGGGCAAACTGATAACTTTTCTTCACATCTTGGTTTTGACGCTGCCAAATAAATGCATGTGCGGGACTCAAATCCACGACCTCCAGAAATAAGTGAATGCTCTAACCACCGCTCACCCCGACCTGTTACGATTACTGAATTAGTTAAGATTTACATGAGTCCGGCGATTTGTGCAGATTTGGGCAAAAAAATTGCTCAAAAGATGTTACCGTAAATTACACTCGCATATAGGTCGACCCAACGTAAAGTCGACCCCTTAACTCGAATAATTCAAGCCCTTCCCGTTTCTCCGGTTCTCTCCGCGATCGATACGAGAGCGGAATATAACGACTGGATTATTCGGGTTAGGAACCCTCTTTCGGAGAAAAGTTTGAAGAACTTTACATTGACCCTCATATAATCGAACTTGGAATTTTTTCAACATTGTCCGCCATATTGAAATCCGTTTTCTAGCAGAATTGTTGTTTCTTGGATACTGATATCTTGTAATTAATTTTTACCGTAATTTTGTAATTATTTATATGGGGCTACTAAATTTGATCACTGTTCGCTATTTTCCCACAATGTTATTCAAAGTTCACAGTGTTTTTGTTTTTTTAATTGGCACTGAATAAACACGTCATTGATGCATTTTCAAAATTCCGTTAAATGATCGCTAGTTGTATGGCAAGAAAGTTTCGGACATAGACTTCAGGAATCGATTTTTTACTCCCCCACAAAAACACGACTTGTATGCGCAGTATATACGGTAAAAGCATGAAAGTTTGCATGGTGGATAGCTAGTCCATACAACATTATCAGAAAATGGACACATCCCGAAATCAAAATAGCGGGAATAGCGGTCATTTTTGAAAAAAAAGATATACCAAAGCGATAAAAGTAATATTTTGATGTTTTTATCAGGTAAGAAAGACATACTGGTATTTCAAACAATAGCTGATGAATACCCTTCACCATATTCAAGCAATTTTTAAAAAACAAAAAATCAATTGTTCAATGACGACCATCTTGGAAAATCCTTGAAATCAAGAAAAAAACTATATAAGAGACAAAATTGCTCAATTGATTATTGCATCTTAGTAGCTGTAAAACATTTTAAGAAATGATATCACAATTTCAACCGCAAAGACATAGTGTTCCCTGCATGAGCAACCACAGGCGCCCAGGCACACGACTCCCGCATGTAGGTGAGCAAATGTGCACCCGTTCACCTGCCAGATACCGCACGCACAGGCAGGACCCCCATATGCTCACCCCCTAATCGGTTATGATGACCGATTTATTAGTCAACAGGAGCCATCTACTCCGTGCTATGGCGACCAAATATGGCACCGGTAACTGCCTCAGGACTTTACTACGCTCAGGCCTGTCCAACGCGGAAGGAATATATAAGGGGGGACACAGAAGTCTTCAGACCGGGCAACAGGCGCTGAGCAGTTTCCTTGGACAGCAGCTGCCCCATAACGCCGTATGCCCAGCTTAACCTACAGATGGCCCACCACCGGCTAGCGCTCATTGTATGTCCCTCTAGTTGCGTTAATAAAGATTGCGTTATGAATGGCAAATTTGGAAATCGTTTCTTGATTAAATTAAGCGACGGTGGCCCAAAGTTCAACAGCTGGACGGAAGATGAGTAACATGATCACTTCTGCTCTCTTGGAGGTAGCCGCAAGTACATTTACACTCTGCTACCGGAGATCTCACCCACCTTGAAGATAATAATGGAATTTGACAAGAAATTTGGGTCCTCGGAACCAGACATAACTCATCAGCTGACTATCTAATCGGCCACTACGTATACTTTGAAGTGGTAAAGTCGCTACTCACTGTTGGGCCAACCCGGCATTCTTGACTCTTACCTGATGTTCATCTCCAAGCAACAGTGATATGATTGTTATGCAGCAATGGGACTGTTGTGCAGGGTTTTATGCTCTTACGGGGAGCCCAAAACTGGGGGAAGAGGGCTGTAGTTCGGATGTAGTATTCCCAACATTCTTGCCGGCAAGTTGCCCTCAAAGCCGAAAGTACCCGTAATAAAATTGGGGCAGAATCAAGAGACCCTTCTCTAAACGGGGACTCCAGAGAAATTTTTTAGACAGAATGCAACGCTGAGGGGCAGTAAATGTTTCCCAGGGGCGTTTTCCATCAGCACCTCGCTCAAACCTCACCCAGGCCGAGGGACACGACTCCAGAACGCACTTTTCTCCGACTTGATTTGATACGAGCAGCAGTGATCAATCTCGTAGTTCCAACAGGAATACAAAACAAGAGTTGGCAAACATGGACCCCTTGACATTTGCCAGAGGTGGGTCAGCTGCCTAGGAGGAGTAAGAGCCTTCTGTTTACCGTTCACCACTCGGCCATCGAGCCCATGTCTTGATCAGTGAAAGGAGCAAATCCACAATCAAATCAGTGTCATGAAAACGCCTAACAATTTGCTTGAAACACATCAGACAACATTTGACCCAACTTTGAAAGGAGTCATACTCGGCAAACTACGTTTTATAACGACCATAGAATTTATGAAATGTGCCTTTTAACGTTCGATTGTTTTAAACCTCTGCATCAACAACTTGTTTGAAGTAGCCTGCCTCGATTCAAAAAACTAATCATACGCAGAAACAAAGCCGTGTGTATCGAATAAGTTGAGAACATTACACACCATATGTTGGTGATGATGGAATATTGCTGCATAAATGTGGGAAAGTCGACGATGGAGACGCTGAAATCGTGCCGTTTGTACGTAAAGTGAGGTGTTTGATCTAATGTCAATGTTAAAAAATATCTAAGTACAAAGCAGACTGGAAGACTGTGGGTCCATGCTTAGAGCATTTACACTTTCATTTTTTGAAAACTTACAGGATTGAATATTTACATATCAAGTTAGTTAAGCTTTTTCAAAGCATTGTAAAAGAATCAAACATGGTCGTATATAAAATGTGAGAGTTGCTACAGTGTGTTCAGTAATTTTTGAGACGTCCACTTTTTGAAGATTTTTTTTTCCAAACAGCGAGAATGAACTCTGTTGTTATGAGTATATACATGTAAAACTATTGTTTAAAATAGTGATTGTTTGTTTTTATAAAAAATTATCAGCTTTGATGCCACTCAAGAAACTGAACGTGATGAATAAAATGAAATATATAATCCATTTGCAAATAAAGATCGTTGTTCTATTTAAATTTTGCTATGCTCCCAAAGATTCTGATTAACCCCCACCCACGGGTTCAGCTTCCAGTTCTACGGACATGCACGTACATCGTAAATTGACCTACACCACTAATTGGATAAAGCGGCAAACCTAAGGACGTAAAAATAGGTATGATTGCTCCTTCGCCAATAACTCGGCATTTAGAAGTGAGAAGTCCACGGGTCTTTCGATATGACCTTAAAAACGGAGGTTCCGTGTCGCGCAGGTGTGGCACGCAAAAGAACCCTACTGCTAAAAGCATGAGTGCTAAGCATAAGTCTACACCGGCAATGTGACTCTTATATGAGTTTGAAATATTCTCACGGACGACACAAAATATCATCTTAATGAAAAACCATGCTCAACCCGTCGTAGACGGGACGTATTATGGTATAGCGATCGGCCGTTGTTTGTCCGGGCTTTTGTAGGCTGAACCGTAAGCTTCCAGGATCTTACAACTTGTACAAATTGCTCACCATGCATGGAGGAAGCATGCCAATGTTTCAAGTTCAAAGGTCAAGGTCGTAGTGTTAACCTAGTAGGGAAAACGAGCGGGATACAGACCGAACCGTAAGCTCACAGGATCGTACATCTTCATACAATTGATCACCATGATGAAAGGAAAGACACCTATTTGTTTTCAAGGTCACGGTCAAGTTCATAGTGTCACATATTTAGGATAAACGTTGTAGGCAGGATACAGACCGAACTGTAAGCTTCCATGATCATCAACTTGTACATTACAATTGATCACATGATAGAGGAAAATGTCTATTGTTTTCCCAAAGGTCAAGTTCGTGTGGGCCTTAGTTAGGAAAAACGTTGTAGGGCGAATACAGACCGAACCGTAAGCTCCAGGATCATACAACTGGTACAATTGATGCACCAGTGGAGAGAGAAGCCTATTGTTTCTCAAGGTCAAGGTCGTAGTGTCACTTTAGTAGGAAAACGTGTAGCTCAGGATCTTATACAACTTGGTACAATTGATCACCATATGCATAGGAAGACGCCTATTGTTTTTCAAGGTCGGAGGGTCAACGGTCGTTGTGTCACTTAACAGGAAAATGTAGGCAGGATAGCAGACCGAACGCAAAGGCTTCAGAGGTCTTACAACTGGTACATTGATCACCAAGATTAAAGGAAGACGCCTTTGTTTTTCAAGTTATGTAGGTTCATAAGCGTTCAAATGTCGTAGTGTCACTTAGTGAAAGATGTTTTAGTAGGATATAGACCGGAACCATTAGCTCGGATCTACACTTGGTACAATTGATGCACCATATGAGAGGAAGATGTCTATTGTTTTTTCAAGGTCCAAAGGTCAAGATCAGCTATTAAGAAAACCTTATACATGTTACGCGCTAATAGATCAAACTGTATTTGGGCTAGGACCATCGTACTTGGTATCTATGCTTAAGCCAAGTGTAAGGAAGCATATTTTTTTCTCATTACGCTGATAATGAAAGCATTTTAAAGGACAGTACTAAGCTGCGAAATATGAACCCACTGGAAATCTGT
The DNA here is from genome assembly GCA_903981925.1 of Ostrea lurida. Lineage (NCBI taxonomy): Eukaryota > Metazoa > Mollusca > Bivalvia > Ostreida > Ostreidae > Ostrea > Ostrea lurida. Next base: position 25,316 of record CAJDSM010035798.1, on the reverse strand, counting down.
ACGGGCTATTATGCCAACGTTGGCGTTGCTTCTTGTTGCCATTTAAGAAAATTCATATATTTTGGAAAGACAGTTGGATGTATTTGAAGAAAGAAGAACTCCTCTTTCAAGTATTCATTATTCAAATTCAAATTGTGTTTCAACAAATTTTGATAAAGCATGGCCCATGTATCTATTATCTCTTTATTATACCCCCCGCAACGGAAGTTTGGGGGGGGGGGGGGATAATAGGTTTTCACCCTGTCTGTCGCGTCCGTCTGCTTTATCGAAATGTGTTGTCCGCAACTCCTCCAAACGACTTGCAGGATTTCAATG
>CAJDSM010035798.1:3877-16435 GCA_903981925.1 Ostrea lurida | reverse complement strand
GAGTATTTTACATGAAAGTATAACAAAAAAAGAATAGTAAATGAAGCATTTTCAAACGGAAAGTCTTATTCTTTTTTACACCCCCTTTTCACTCATCGAAACATCACCAGGACTAACAAGGGGAATGAGACGTTCAACAGTGATCTCGATAAACTGTCCAATATTCCTGGTTGTATTTGTCGATGGGGTTAATTTTTATTGAGGATCAATGGAATAAATATTGAAATTACTGGATCAGAAAGAACTTTGTGGTGGGTGACAATAAAAGCAGAATTTTAGAGCAGATTCTGAGCTATTATTAATCGAAGTTTTGAGTAAAAATTCTATTCATTCCTTGTGGGGTTTTTTTAGGTCACATATGGTGACCTATTGCAATTGGTCTTAGTCCGCCGTCCGTTAATAAGTGAACAATTTAAACTTCTTGATAACTACCATTCCAATTCTTTTTGAATCTTTGGGACAAAGGGGTGGGGGTGTAAATTATAAATTTTAGGACTTTTCCACCCCTGGGACCTTTAGGGGCGAACTAAAAGTAACCAATTTTCAAAACTCTTTTCTACAACTGCACATATCTAAGAAAAACTAAATGCAGAGAGCAGGAAGGCCTCTACCAAAGTAAATTTAGTGACCCCAGGGCGGGACCAAACTTGGTACATAATGTTTACATGTAAAATATTTCAAAAGCATCTTCTTTCATGCTGTTGGACATTAAAGTGATTTGGAATGAGCAGGGAACCTTTAATCATAATTGTAAATTTCATGATCCTAGAGGTAGGGGTTTTGGTATAAGGTGGGGTCAAAATGGTCAGTGATTAAAACTGTTAACAATTGAAAATGTTTTTCTTCTTTTTTATCACTATCATTCCAACTCTTTTCAGATTTTGTATGAAGCATATATGTAACAGGGGGGCATAAATCATAAAATTCTGAACTCTTGCGCCCCTGGGGCCTTAGGGGCGGGGTAAAAAACTGATCGAAAATGCCACATTTTCAAAGATCTCCTTCTCTACCACCACCTTTTCCAATTTAGGAGAAAAGCCAAATGCATAAATGCATGTCATGAAGCCCTCAGCTGAAATTTTTTAAGATTCATGGCCTCAAGGTCACGTATTGGGTTCAGGCCTTAGGGCAGGGCCAATATGACCATACAGTGAACATTTATTAAGTTCTAGAAAATATTCTTCTCTATTTTCATACGTTTATGAGAAACAAGATGTGTTTGTGAAACCGGAAGCCCCGTATTCTCCACAGCCAGTGTGAAAGAGCTCTGATCCTAAGGACCCTTATGCATGTTGAACAACACTAGAAAGGTTATCCCCCTTACATCCAATTCAAAAGTACACGGTCTCATGTAAAGTTTTAATTACAATGTAGCTCAAAATTCAGGTCAAGGTCAAACACTTTTGGTACCAGGATAAACGGCACGTAGTCATAAGGAGACTACTACATGTGAAATATGATAGCCCTAACTCTTGCCATTCAAAGTTATGGCTAATGTTAAAGTTTTTGAAAAGTAGGGTCTAAGTTCAAAAATCAAGGTCAGGAGGTCAAAAAGTTTGTACCCACGGAAAGGTCTTGTCATAAGAACACATACTTGTGAAATATCAAGCCCTAGTACTTATCATTCAAAAGTTATAGCTAAGGATAAAGTTTTTAAGAAAAATAGGTCAAAACGTCAAGGTCAGGAGTCAACAATGTTGTACCCACGGAAAGGCTCTTGTCATAAGGAATATCATGTGAAATATCAAAGCCCTGAGTCTACCATTCAAAAGTTTATAGCTAAGGTTAAAGTTTGAAAATAGGTCAAACTTCAAGGTCAAGAGTCAACAATGTTGGACCCACGGAAGGTCTTGTCATAAGAAACATACATGTGAAATATCAAAACCCTAGTACTTACCATTCAAAGTTATAGCTAGGTTAAAGTTTTTGAAAAGTAGGTCAAACGTCAAGGTCAGGAGGTCAAAAATGTTGGTACCCACCATGGGAAGGTATTTGTAATAAAAACATACTTGTGAAATATCGAGCCCTAGTATTATCATTCAAATTATGAGCCAAGGTAAAGTTTTTGAAAAGTAGGTCAAACTTCAAGGTCAAGGTCAGGAGGTCAACAATGTTGGTACCCACGGAAGTCTTGTAATAATAAACATACTTGTGAAATATCAAAGCCCTAGACTACTTATCATAAAGTTATAGCTAAGGATAAAGTTTTTGAAAAGTAGGTCAAACGTCAAGGTCAAGGTAGGAGGTCAAAAAATTTTGGTACCACGGAAAGGTCTTGTACATAGGAAATATCAAAGCCTAGTACTTACCATTCAAAGTTATAGCCAAGGGTTAAAGTTTCAGACAGAATGACAGACAGGACAAAAACAATTATGTCCCCGATCTTCGATCACGGGGGCATAAAAATAAATGCATGGTTATGATGTCCATTGAAGCCCCTACTAAAGTTGTAATATTTATGGTCCATGGGTCACGCCCAATATGATCGTATGGTGAACATTATTAATCTTAAGAATTTATTTCTCTACTCCCATTTTTGTAAGAAAAACTAAAAGCCTATGATTAGGATGTCCACGAATCCTCTACTCAAAAGGTGAATTTCATGTCCCCTGATCAGGGTTCGGCCCTAGAAGCGAATCAATATTGACCACATAGTAAACCTGTATTTCAACTTCCCCCCGGGGGGGGGGGGTGGCACTTTACTTATATACCGATAGATAGGGACGTGCCGCTGAATAGGTAGCCTTTTTCCACTACAGAATATATGACAAGGTTATGAAATCAGCATGAAATAGATTATGATAGGTTAATGTTTACTCAATTAATTATATGAATGACCTTCTAATTTGATCCCAGCTTTGGCCAGTTCTTGTTTTTCATATGGGAAAGGTCACCATTTTTTAACCAGAAAATATATGAAAATGTATACAATTTCTCAAATCTAAATATATGAAAAGGGTGGGGAGTCTGCAATGTCAGCGGCACGTCCCTACCCATTAAAATTACGAAGTCCCCCCCTCCCCCCCGCCCCGCCCCCGGGTCAAATTAAAAAATCTTCTTTTCTACTTCCAGATATATTTGAGAAAAACTAAAGCAAGAAGTTATTATATTCCCATGAAACCCCTCTACCACGATTATGAAATGCATGTCCATGTGTCTGGGGTGGGGCGAATATGGCCATGCAGTCAGAATGTATGAAATCTTAGAAAATTTTCTCTACTTTCAAATATATTTGAGAAAGACAAAATACCTGGTTTTGATGCCTATGAAGCCCTCTACTAAAATTTTGAAATCCATGGCCCCTGTAGATGAGGAATGTTGAAATAATTGTTATGCTTCAAATCTTCCATTTTGAATAGGAATCATATTGTGCTTATTTTGAAAGATGATAACATGTGAACAAAAGACTCCATATTGAGGCTTAAAAATGCAAGTATGAGACTCTCGGTATGGACTGTAATACTCAGGTGTCTGTTAAGGCCCATGGACTTCTTGTTTTATTAGAGAGTGGTGCGGTATAGACCTCTACTAGTATTATTACAGACAAATTTACCGGTTCCTGTGATACCCAAACGATACAGACAATAACCAGAAACTTTGCCGATTCTCATCTTTCTATGAAAACAACATCAATGAAAAAGAAGGAATAATGCCAAGAGATGATCTTTGCACGAAACGCGGAAATGAAAGATAATTATTTTGTACTTTGTATTTCAGAAGACTGTTGACACGTAATCATCAGTCTCCTGGTCTCAAAAGGGGAAGAGGGTCAGTATCAAACAAAGAAATCTAACCACGTGGTTTCAACATTATGGTCGACAGATTCGTTATGTCGGTGGAACGACTAAAAAGTTCCAAGACTATTATCATGAGATCGTTAATTAAAAGTTACCAGACCACCTGAAGAATACGATACTCATTGACCTTGACGGCAAATTGTCATCCATGACGCACTGAGCGTAATGGAGAGTGAAATAAAAAAGGAAGAAATACCGTTGCCAGAGTTTTACTAATCGTGTCACGTGATTATCGTCTGCTTTACCTCATCTTTGCATTTGGGTTTATATGTGTTTTTAAAAACATTACGATTTCTAACGTTACATGTTCTCACTAAAAAGAAAAAAAATTAATAAAATCTCAGAAATACGAAGATGTATATTCTTGCCCGTTCGTTTGATAATTTGTGTTCGTCATGTTTGGTAAGGTTCCTGTATATGACGTCCCCACAGAAATCTGCTTTAATGCAATAAACTTTATGTACCGAAAGCATCGTTCTTTAAAAGTGCTTTCAAATGATCCTGTACTTTGACTCTTAAATCATCCAAAACAAATATCTTTGTGCAATAAACTAAATATGAGATGCCTGTTTTTCAGTGTTCTTGGCCTTTCGCTTTAGGCCTATAGGGAATAATGCTATTATGCAAATCACTATTTCTTAAAAGTTCCATAAATGTAACTAAATCTTAANTTTAGGCCTATAGGGAATAATGCTATTATGCTAATCACTATTTCTTAAAAGTTCCATAAATGCAATTAAATCTTACACATGGGAATTTCCGATAGCCCTTTCATATCTAACCTTAAAAACCAATAAAAGAAAAACCGTTATCTTTACACAATGTACCTTTCAAGGTGGATAAAGATCAGATAATGAAACATGACATAAATATATTGTGTAACAGTCCGAAGACACGAGTACACAAAGGTAAGATTTACACTACCCACAAAACAACATTTAATGGTAGATCGTCAGAGAGAAACAGCACCCCATAGTTACACGATTGTGCATGGCAAACTTTCATTACATACACATACAAATACATGTAAGGCTTCGCTGTCTCTGCTGACACTACATCTATTTCAGAAGTGCAAGTCTGAATGATGTCTTATGTTTAGCTTCAAATCCTAGATATCTAAATTTCAATGTGATTTTGTTATGAAAAACTAAATAAATGTGCTGTGGTTCATTTGAAATGGACTCGCAATGCCACAACAAGCAATAACCTTGACGTCACAATACCAGTGTCACAACAGTCCATACATTGGCTATTTAGCTTAATACCCGAGATTTCGTAGTACTTAGGCTTACTTAACTTCGTGCTCTCGTACTACTGTAACTGCGTTTTATCATCTAAACGGTAAATTCAATGTAAACATTTCATCATATTAAGGAGATTTGGCAGAGGTGAAAAAAAAAATGTACAGTTGAACTTCGATATCTCAAACACCGATATCTCGAATACCATGGCTATGTCAAAGTTATTCGTAAGTCCCAACCACTTCCTAAGGTATTTTACCCTCGATATTGGAAATCTACGGATATCTCGAAGTTTTTTCGAGATAACGAGGTTTGACTGTATTTGTGAAACACCAATATTACCGATTACAACAAANTTTGACTGTATTTGTGAAACACCAATATTACGGATTACAGCAAAGTCCCTTCGAGTTCGAGATAAAGAGGTTTGACTGTATACGTGAAACGCCAATATTCCGGATCACAACAACTTGAAATTGCAAGACATTAAGGTTAAAATGAGAGAATGTGAAGTAGTTTTCATTTTAATCACCTTATATTTAGAGTTAAAAAACAATAAGGTCAACAAATCTTCTACCAATAGAAAGGTCTTCTTAAAAGAAATGCTAAATACAAAACAGCGCCTTATGGTTAAAGGTGTAACTAATATTAGAATTTCTAACAGTAGGTCAAAGTAAAGGTCACCCGGTCAAGATATTGGTACAAATGGATTTTAGGTCTTGCCACAAGGAATACAATGCCTAACCGATAGAAAGGTCTCGCCACACCAGATATGAAGTACACCTTCCATGATATAAAAAAAATCCCTATAAAGTTTTTTCCTTCGAACAAACAGACGGACAGGCCAAACACTATGTCCCCCCCCCTTCCCGAATCAAAGATGAAAACGGAGGACCCGTGTAGCAGCAGGTGGTGGCATATTGAAGAACACACGATCTTGGCGCTATGCATAGGCCTAAAATTTGTGGCAATTCACCTAGAGCTGGTAAAGTCTCAAAATGAGTGAAAATTCTAGACGGACGTTAAACAATCAAACAACCAGTTTTGGCTCCGAAGTCAATGGACCAAAGGTGAAACTTTGAGCTCCGAGTGAATAGATTTATGACGTACACACTATTACTTTCATATATGCATACTTTTATAATTTAGAGTACGAAAGAACTGACGAGTTACGATATCCCCTTTATCTGGAGGGTATACGTAGCAGATGTTTCTTTATTTTAAACACTGACGAATACACTCATTTAGTTCAGATTTCTGTAGTTCACATGTTGGTTCTTAAGGCAAGAGGACCGAACAGTTCGCTGGTAGTATTGGTAACGCTTTCCTACTGCCTGGTACCTGTTTCCCTGTACTAGATTGCCGTACGTGCGAAGGTTTATTACATGCAATGGACCCGAAAGCCAAGCAGCAAGAGTTACCACGCAGTTGTAAGAATTATGCAGAGGTGGTCATGTTCTTTTGTAGTTACCCAGGAAATCTTGTAACCTTTTCTCGACTAAATGCATCGTTTGTTTCAGAGTCCTTCGTTTACCGGAATAGACAATTTGCCATTTCATGATTTTAAGTTAAAACGGCATTTTTTTTTCTGTCAAAACATATGAAATGATATTGAGAATGCAAACAAACTTAACACGATACGGAAATGAAGAGATATTAATATACTTTGTGATGTTTCTATATGCAAACAGAAGTCAGCGATTTCAGACAGGGTGGGAACAGCGATAAGTTAAATATTATCATTTGGCGGCGATGACGAACGACTTCCTGTTTTTAGAGTTTCTTAAGATTATCGGGTGCAACATACTTAATGATCCTTCGTCTGTGTATATAAATGATATGATGTGGTTTAAAAATGTACTTTTAAGCTATAAAGATGCGACTGAATATACAAACTTGCGTGGTGCTTTGTCTGCGGCCATTGAACACGTGCAGCCGTTAAACAATATTTCACATTCCTAATTTGATATTTTGAAAACCTACAACAGCGAAGTTGGTTTATCTTAGACACGTAAAAGAAATCCATAACTAAATCTGTCTTACACGAATTCATAACGCTCGCGGCACACATTGGGGCTGGTTCATATTTTTTGTATAAATTTCTCAAATCATTCATTACAAAGTAATATATAAAAAAAAATTACAATAATCTTAACTGATTTACATTATCATGTTTTCTTTCGAGAATTATTTTTAACTCAATCATCTGTATTCAGTGGCGGATCCAGGGTTTGCCAAAGGGCGGTACTTTGAAATAGGGGGCCAGTGGGCTAGAGGTCTGAGATGGAGGCCCATGAGGTTTCCTGAAGCTCCTGGGTTTAAGGGGTTTTAAAGTTCTTTTAGGGGTTTATTTAGCTATACTTCTATGCATAATAATTTTGGTCACGAAAAAGGGGAGAGAGAGACAGAGAGAGGCCCCCTGACTCCCCGTCTAAATCCGCCCATGGTATTGGAAGTGCTACAAATTCAGGTCGAGGACCCCAGCAATGATGGCTTTACTATGTCCTATGTCAATGTCTGTCGCGACAAGTGACCCCAGGTCTGAACACGGGCAACTGATAACTTTTTTCTACATCTTTGTTTTGACGCTGCCAAATAAATGCATGTGCGGGACTCAAATCCACGACCTCCAGAAATAAGGTGAATGCTCTAACCACCGTCTCACCCCGACCTGTTACATTATACTGAAATTAGTTAAGATCTTACATTAGTCCCGGCGATTTGTGCAGATTTTGGGCAAAATTGCTCAAAAGATGGTACCGTATAATACACTCGCATATAGGTCGACCCACGTATAAGTCGGGAACCCCTTAACTCGAATAATTCAAGCCCTCCCGTCTCCGGTTCTCTCCGCGATCGATAGAGAGCGGAATATAACGACTGGATTATTCGGGTTAGGAACCCCTCTTTCGGAGAAAGTTTGAAGAATTTAACATTGACCCTCATATAAGTCGAACTGGAATTTTTGTCAAATTGTCCGCCATATTGAAATCCGTTTTCTAGCAAGAATTGTGTTTCTTTGATACTGTATCTTGTAATTAATTTTTACCGGTAATTTTGTATTATTTATATGGGCTACTAAATTTGATCACTGTTCGCTATTTTCACAATGTTATTCAAAGTTTCACGTGTTTTTGTTTTTTTTTTAATTTGCTACTGAATAAACCGTCATTGATGCATTCAAAATTCCGTTAAATGTCGCTAGTTGTATGGCAAGAAAAGTCGGACATAGACTTCAGGATCGATTTTTACTCCCCCACAAAAACGACTTGTATGCGAGTATATACGGTAAAAGCATGAAATTTTGCATGGTGGTAGCTTAGTCCATTACCAACATTTTCAGAAATGGACACATCCCGAAAATCAAAATAGCGGGAATGGCGGTCATTTTGAAAAAAAGCATATACCAAAGCGATAAAAAGTAATATTTTGATGTTTTTATCAGTTAAGAAAGTACATACTGGTATTTCAAACAATATCTGATGAATACCTTCACATTATTCAACAATTTTAAAAAACAAAAATCAATGTTCAATGACGACCATCTTGGAAAATCCTTGAAATCTAAGGAAAAAACTTATAATAGACAAAAAATTGCTCAATTGATATTGCATCATTAGTAGCTGTAAACATTTTAGAAATGTATCACAATTTCAACCGCAAAGACATAGTGTTCCCTGCTGAGCAACCACAGGCGCCAGGGCACACGACTCTCGATGTAGGTAGAGCAAATGTGCACCCGTTCACCTGCCAGATACCGACGCACAGTCAGGACCCCCATATGCCTCACCCCCTAATCGGTTATGATGGACCATTTTTGTCAACAGGAGCCTCTACTCCGTGCTATGGCGGACCAAATATGTCACCGGTAACTGCCTCAGGACTTTACTACGCTCAGCCTGTCCAACGCGGAAGGAATTTAAGGGGGGACACAGAGATGTCTTCAGACCCAGGGGCAACAGCGCCTGAGCAGTTTCCTTGGACAGCAGCTGCCCCATACCCGTATGCCCAGCTTACCCTACAGAGGCAACACCACCGGCTAGCGCATACATGTATGTCCCTCTAGTGCGTAATAAGATCTGCGTTATGATGGCAAATTGGAAATCGTTCTTGATTAAATTAAGCGAGGCTGGCCCAAAGTCAACAGTGGACGGAAGATGAGTAACATGATCACTTCTGCTTCTCTTTGGAGGTAGCCGCCAGTGACATTTACACTCTGCTACCGGAGATCTCACCCACCTTGAAGATATAATGGGGAAATTTGACAAGAAATTTGGGTCCTCGGAACCAGACATAACTCATCAGCTGAACTTCTAATCGGCCACTACTTATACTTTGGGAAAGTGGGTAAAGTGCATACTCACTTTGGCAACCCGGGCATTCTTGACTCTACCTGATGTTCATCTCCAAGCAGTGATATGATTGTTATGGAGCATGGGACTGTGTTGCAGGGTTTATGCTCTGTACGGGGAGCCCAAAACTGGGGAAGAGGCTGTAGTTCGGATGTAGTATTCCCAACATTCTTGCCGGAGTTGCCCCTCAAAGCCGAAAGTACGTAAATAAAATGGGGGCAGAATCAAGAGACCCTTCTCTAAACTGGGACTCCAGGAAATTTTTTAGACAGAATGCAACGCTGAGGGGCAGTAAATGTTCCCAGGGTCGTTTTCCATCAGCACCTCGCTCAACCTCACCCAGGCCGAGGGACACGACTCCAGAACGAACTTCTCCGACTTGTTTGATACGAGCAGTGATCAATCTCGTAAGTTCCAAACAGAATACAAAAACAAGAGTTGGGCAAACATGGACCCCTTGACATGCCAGAGGTGGGTCAGCTGCCTAGGAGGAGTAAGCATCCTCTGTTTACCGGTCACACTCGCCATGAGCCCATTGTCTTGATCAGGTGAAAGGAGCAATCCACAATCAAATCAGTGTATGAAAACGGCTTAACAATTGCTATGAAACACATCAGACAACATTTGACCCAATTGAAGGTCATACTGGCAAACTACGTTGTTATAACGACCATAGAATTTATGAAATGCTGCCTTTAAACGTGATTGTTTAAACCTCTGCATCAACAACTTGTTTGTAAGTAGCCTGCCTAGATTCAAAAACTAAACATACGCAGAACAAGCCATTGTGTATCGAATAAGTTGAGAGACATACACACCATATGTTGGTGATGATGGAATATTGCTGCATAAATGTGGGAAGTCGACGATGGAGACGCTGAAATCGTCCCGTTTGTCGTAAAGTTGAGTTGTTAGTCTAATGTCAATGTTAAAAAATATTTAAGTACAAAGCAGACATGGAAGACTGTGGTGTCCATGCTTAGAGCATTTACAACTTTCATTTGAAAACTTACAGGATGAGATATTTACATATCAGTTGTTAGCTGTTTCAAAGCATTGTAAAAGAATCAAAATGGTCGTATATAAAAATTGCTGAGAGTTGCTACAGTTGTTGCAGTGAATTTTTGAGACGTCCACTTTTTGAAGATTTTTTTTTTCACAAACAGCGAAATGAACTCTGTGTTATGAGTATATACATGTAGTAACTATTGTTAAAATAGTGATTGTTTTGTTTTTATAAAAATTATCAGCTTGATGCACTCAAGAACTGAACGTGATGAATAAAATTGAAATATATAATCCATTTGAAATAAAATCGTTGTTCTATTTAAAATTTTGCTATTGCTTCCAACAGATCTGATTACCCCCACCCCACGGGTTCAGTCCAGTTCTACGGACATGCACGTACATGTAAATGACCTACACCACTTAATTGGATAAAGCGGCAAACCTAAGACGTAAAAATAGGTAGTGATTTGATTGCTCCTTCGCCAATAACTCGGCATTTAGAAGTGAGAATCACGGGTCTTTCGATATGACCTTAAAAACGGAGGTTCCGTGTCGCAGCAGGTGTGGCACGCAAAAGAACCCTACTGCTAAAAAGCCATGAGTGCTAAGCATAGGTCTACATCCGGCAATGGTGACGTCTTAATATGAGTGAAATATTCTCGACGGGACGAAACACAAAATATCAATCTTATGAAAACCATTCATACGCCCGTCGTAGACGGGACGTATTATGGTATAGCGTCGGCCGTCTGTTTGTCCGGGCTTTGTAGGCTGAACCGTAAGCTCCAGGATCTTACAACTTGTACAATTGTCACCATGATGAGAGGAAGATGCCATATGTTTTTCAAGGTTCAAAGGTCAAGGTCGTAGTGTAACCTAGTAGGAAAACGAGGCGGGATACAGACCGAACCGTAAGCTCCAGGATCTTACATCTTCATACAATTGATCACCATGATGAAAGGAAGACACCTATTGTTTTCAAGGTCAACGGTCAAGTCATAGTGTCACATATTTAGGATAAACGTTGTTAGGCAGGATACAGACCGAACTGTAAGCTCCATGATCATCCAACTTGGTACATGTACAATTGATCACCATGATATGAGGAAAATGTCTATTGTTTCCAAGGTCAAGTCGTAGTGGGCACTTAGTAGGAAAACGTTGTAGGCGAATACAGACCGAACCGTAAGCTCCAGGATCATACAACTGGTACAATTGATGCACCAGATGGAGAGAGAAGCCTATTGTTTCTCAAGGTCAAGGTCGTAGTGTCACTTAGTAGGAAAACGTTGTAGCTCCAGGATCTTTACAACTTGGTACAATTGATCACCATATGAAGGAAGACGCCTATTGTTTTTCAAGGTCGGAGGTCAAGGTCGTTGTGTCACTTAACAGGCAAAATGTAGGCAGGATTACAGACCGAACCGAAAGCTTCAGAGGTCTTCACAACTTTGGTACAATTGATCACGCAAGATTAAAGGAAGACGCCTATTGTTTTTCAAGTTATGTAGGTCCAAAGGTCAAAGGTCGTAGTGTCACTTAGTGGAAAGTGTTGTTAGTAGGATATAGACCGAACCATTAGCTCAGGATCTTACAACTTGTACAATTGATCACCATGATGAGAGGAAGATGTCTATTGTTTTTTTTTCAAGGTCAAAGGTCAAGATCAGCTATTAGAAAACCTTTACATGTACGCGCTAATAGAGATCAAACTGTATTTGGGCTAGGACCATCGACTTTGGTATCTATGCTTAAGCCAAGTGAAGGAAGCATATTTTTTTCTCAATTAGCATGATAATGAATTAGCATTTTAAAGGACAGTACTAACTGCTGAAATATGAACCCACTGGAAATCTGTACGGGCTATTATGCCAACGTTGGCGTTGCTCTTGTTGCCATTTAGAAAATTCATATATTTTGGAAAGACAGTTGGATGTATTTGAAGAAAGAAGAACTCCTTCTTTCAAGTATTCTTATCAAATTCAAATTGTGTTCAACAAATTTGATAAAGCATGCCCACTGTATCTATTATCTCTTTATTATACCCCCGCAACGAAGTTTGGGGGGGGGGGGTAATAGGTTCACCCTGTCTGTCCGTCCGTCTGTTGTTCCGAAATGTGTTGTCCGCAACTCCTCCAAACGACTTGCAGGATTTCAATG
>CAJDSM010035796.1:0-21427 GCA_903981925.1 Ostrea lurida | reverse complement strand
GTAGCTCGAAAACAAGCATGAAAACCCAAAAATTTCTTTTTAATTTCCGTATTCTTTTTCAATGTAGAAATCAAAAATACACTTCCAAAAAATTGACATCACTTTAAACCTCACCCTAGAAACTCTTTAATATCAACTTCAGAGTACTTGTGTGTAGAATCAGAGTGGGTTTAACAAAATAATTTTTTGAATGGCTAATCAATAGATAAGAAATTTTCCTTTTTTCATTTTTGTTAAAGAAGCAACTGTCTATAGGTTACTCAATGTCTTGTCTTTAATTTATCGTACGGGTTGGTCTTGTAAAGTGTTGAAAAGTCATATGTTTTGACGTTGTTGATATGTGAAAGATTCTGGGATTTCAAATTAATAAGAACTTCTTTACAGCCTTTTTTTCAGAATCCACATTTGATTTACACTTCTGACATATGTAGTTTCACAATACGTCTGAAGTTGCTCCTTGACAGCTGTCAATGTTTTCGTTAGGAGTAAAGACAGGGCTTGTTGGAACATTCACTAGATTCATCAATATACCTTTGTTTGTAAGGGTTTTATGACGTTTTGGAATCCAGTATATGTACGGTAATCCATATTCTTCCATCCCATTGACTGGGATATTAAATTTATTTAAAACGGAAGCATGGTTTTGAAGAAATTCGTCTTTTGGAAGAGCAGTAGGAGTGTAAATACAATTACTAAATGTGGAGTTAATACCAAGTTCGTTTAAAATGCAGTTGTAGTAATGAGCCTTACAGACAAAAACAATTTTGTTCCAATCTTTGTCGGCTGGAATCAAAACATATAGGGCAAGTATGAAATCGGCAATTACGAGTCGATTATGTTGACATGGCATGACCGTAACCAGGAATTTCCGACGGGGGTGCACAAGACTAACGCGAGGGATCTGGGTCACTGTAGGCCGCCATCTAGTCTAGAGCTGGTAAAAAGGAAACCAGAGTATTCAGAGAAAATCCAATACAGCAATACTATGTGTTTGGGGTTTTATTGTAAAATAGACTACATGTATTGGGAAGTGAGAACACTGCCTGAAATATACACGATGCTAGATGTTTAGGTTCATTTCTTTAAAATTGACATATAAATTACAATGTTTTATTATTGATAAATGCTTGTTCAATTCGAACCTTTTTTTCTCTTAAATGGACGACGAGGTAGGAAATGGGTCACACCCGCCGTAAGCCCATTGTCTTGACCAGGTAAACGGAGTAATCCTTATAGTGGGAGATAGTATGAGTAAAAATCGTGCAAATTATCATACAAGCATGAAACTTTGTACAACGACTGCTTAACTAATATGTTAAAAAATTAAGACCCTGGCCAAACAAAAAAACCACCTTTTTTCAAGATGGTCCCTCTCGTTTTCAAAATGGCGTTCTCGTAAATTATCATCATTACTATATATTATCATAAAATGTGTGGTGTGTTTCTGTAATTCTATGTCTGTATTGTTTTCTAATATATAAATAAAATAAATGCAACTTTCGGTTTCAAAATGTCGCCTGAATGGTAAAATCGATATTTAAATCTTATTTACAAAAATAAAAATTTCATATACAGGTCACATTTTTTTTTTATTAAGGTGCATTGTATCAGATGGTCATAATAAGGTGAACTGCATTAGATCTGACAATTACAGCTACATAAACCTGCACATGGAAGTCCAGAACGGTACAGCTGTAGCATTAACAATTTACCAAAACAATTTGATTTTTTGCAACCACATTTCAAAAGTTACTAACAGAATGCTGCAACAGAAGGTAATAATGTCCATTTAGGTTTCCATATTCCATCGCCTTTGTTTTTCATCCAACCCCAGTGTTCAGGACTAGGCAGTGTCTAATTACATGTCACAACTTTGCTCAATAGATGTTAACCTTGGTATACCGCCCTCTTGATGTGCTGGAGTAACGCATCTCTAGTCGGAAGAATAGCATCTAAGGGACGTTGTTTTCTTGCGAACAATTCAAAGCGTGCCTCATTGACCGCAAATGTAGAAGTTATCCTGTCATATAAAATACACACAAATGCCTCCAGGATCTCAATGTCAGTTTCTGAAATCGATACAGATGTCATGTCAAGGCGAGTGAATACTTCTGTAGCATCTGAAAACATCTCCCAGGTCCGCCATGCTTTTGTTTTTGGTTTTTGTTTTATTTTTATTTTTTGCCTTTCCCTCGAAATGCGGATACAGTATCACATCCTGTAAAAGCGTGGAAAAATGGGAAGACTTAAATCAGAATCCCAAAAGTGCTCCAATATCGTGTATCGGGAGCCAGTGAAAGTCTTTGTTTCGACCATAACATATCCACAATTTATCTTAGCCAAGTTGTGCAAAAGTCGAAATTGATAAAACTACAACATCAGTATCTGTACTGTACATGGCAACAGCCTTACAACCATTGACTGCAGCATGCTTGGCGTGAATAATCATTCTTGTGTCAGCTTCTTTGTGGTTACAAGGAAACAACAGAGTAATGTCTACATTTGCATTGGTTAGGACATTTTCACCCAGTGTTACAAATACTTGTCTGTTGGTCTCAATGGTCACAATCATTTGACTTAGAAATCTAAACAAAAGTTCCACTTTGTTGTCACTGTCTCTAAGATAGCTGTTCCATGCCTTTGGTGTTTCGCTTGTTCCAACCACCTTAAACCTAACACCAGAACCTCTCTTTACCCGGGTTCTTGCTTTGGGACTATTATGTATGTACACATCGCAAACAATATCTACCCGATGGTACTTACTCAAACAGGATTCTATATATGGCAGAATAATATATTGTGCATAATCATCAAATGTCTTTTATTCTCGTGGTGCTTTTGAATTTACCATCGATGAACCATCAAGGATCAAGGCTTCAGAATCTGGATCTCTTGCTGGAACATCGTTTGTTTCAAATACATCTATCAACTGAGACTTTACTCCGGTGTATAAGTTCCCATCCTGTGACAGTGAAGGAGGGTTTTTTTTATTTTCATGGCTGACAAAATCTTCCAGATCGCACTGTCTGCTTTGGCAAGAAATGATAAGCATAGAAAACAGATTACAATAATTTTTCAATTGATGAAGCTTTTCTTTCGACGATTCAGGATTTGGTTTCGCTTTTCGGCTGAATAAAGGAAAGTTATTCTTTTTGAAAGGATCATAGAAGTCAGGTTGTCCTCATTTGTGATCCTGTCTTAGAACTCGGTATATTGCTTTGCTCTAATATCTCTTAAAGTATCGATGGTAGCTACATGTATGTCTGAATCAACAACATCCTTTGTATCAAGCTTATACAGGTCTGATGGATCCTCCAGGAAAGTTTTCCCAAAATCGTTCACAACCTTGACAAGCCTTTTTACCTCTCCTTTTGATGACGGTATTGTATCTTCATGGTGTTTGTCTCGTCTTCCACGGAGTAAATGGAACTAATAACGTTTTCAAATTCATATACAAACCGCTTGATCTATGTCCAACTGCCAGCCAACGCCTCAGAGCTGACGGATCTTCAGTCAATTCGATCGCACCACCGTCTCCCTTTAACAGAGTATTGTTCTGTTCGTAAGCTTGATCAATTGCGATGTTTGAAAATACTTTAACAGTTTCACGAACCGTACAGTTACCGTTAACAAATTCTCGCGCTATATTTGGATGGGTTTATGGAAGTGATGCCGTATTTCGCACATGTATTGGAAGCCATCTTGCATAATTTACCCGATCAAGACCAAAAGGTATGGGATTAAGTTTGACAAAGTCTGCCTATATAGTTTGAAATCAGATTCCCCAAGTAATCTTATGCAAAATAAAACAATAAATCCAAAACAAAACTCCAAAATTTGAGTTGTGGATTGGCATTCTCTCTGTCTCTGCACAAGTCTATAAAATCATCAAATGTTACTGACTCATGACCAAAGTTTCCTTCATTGGATACCTCATATACTGACATTAAGGCGACCTAATGAGCATGGCGTGTTCTAGCTACGCTAGAACATACCAAGAAGGAATCGACGGTTCCTGGAGTTGCTATATCAGCTTTAATTAAAGCACCAGTCCATCTACTGTCCCGAAGGATATCACAAAGAATTCGAAATGATATGATAATAAAAGGGCAAATCATAAATTATTTGGGATACTCATAATGAGCTGACAATGAACCCCATGTCAATTATTTATCGGCAACGATTTACACCATTATGACCTGGTAGTGCATGTAAACCGCTTTTATAAAATCATAAAGGAAAAATACCAACACATGCACAAGCACTATTTTTTTCTGAAATTATGCAAATAATTAGAACAAGTAAAAAATGATAGTTTTTATTTCATTCTAACATGTTTTGTTTTATCATTTTAAGTCCGGTCTGAAAAAATGAAAAACAGTGGTATTTTTCCATTTTTGCACATGCGCAGTAAAAATATGGACTAGAATGGATGTATTCTTTGATAATTTGGAACACAATTTGAAAACTATATAAGGGTCATGAATTTTACATCTTATTTGGACGACTGTAAATTATTTAAATATAATTAAACAATTTCCGTTTGGTGAAAATAAAAAAGGGGTGGCCATTTAGAAAAAAATAAGATTATTTGGGGCCAGGGTTTTAACAGTTTATACTACACCTTAGAGGATCTCCATACAAAATTTCAAACTTGTATGACGACTTGCACAATTCCCACAATATTTTGAGTCAATATCTCCCACTATTAGTCAAATCTGTGTATGAAAAACGGCTTAACAATGGCTTTGAAACACACCAGGCAACATTTCACCCAATGGCAGGCAATACTGGCAGACTAAATCATTGTACCGACCATAGATTTTGCAAAATGCTTCCTTTAAAAGTGACTGCAACAACAACTTGATTGTAAGTAGTCTGTCTAGATTCAAAAACTGATCATACGCAGAACAAAACGCGTATGGCGCAAAGCATTCAAATGTGACGTTTTTTACAAACCGTTTAAAGGGGCATAGACACGTTTAGAGCTAAAAATGTTCAAATTTTTATTTCCATTTTTAATGTTTACAATGCTCACTTAAGATATTTCTAATGTTCTGCAAAAATTTGAATGTCATTGGTTGAGTTGCAAGTGAGATGCAGCACTTAAAATTCTTTGTTACACATGTATAAACAAGGTCCGTGCTATGTTTTTGTTTACATATGTTGAATATGCTAGTATACGCTCCGTTTAAAGCAATTTTTTCAAATAACAATTTCATTCTTAACACAATTGAACAGTGTTTAGTGTTTATCAAATCTCATTTTGTTTTAAACATGGTATTTTCTATGAAACAATATATCTTTACGTAAACTCGTAGCTGAGGTTTTAATAAAAATGCAAATTAAGTAGGTCAATCAACCATGCGCCACTTACAAAAAAAGCATAATCATCCTTTGAAACTGTTAACATGAACGGTAAAAGATATTGTTTTGACACCAAGGTTGTTCCAAGAGGATTTTGTGTCTTCTTTGAAGTCAAAATAAGTGTAACAGGAATTTCAAGCTTCTTCAAAACGTGACGTTGCAGACGACTTCACAATCCAATTGACGACGTCAAATAATAACAAAGCTAAAAATTCGGGTTGTGAAATAGAAAGTAAATCAAAATATGTGTTTAATGTTTGTTGTGTGATAGATAAAATCTTACACTTCGAGATTATGGGGCATAGGAATTCGTTACCGGATTTAAATATTTCGCTCGCCAAGGTTCTGGAATCAGAAACTGAAATGCTTGTAGAAAATGATACTTGGATTGATTTAGATGTTGAGGAAGATTTAGCAAATCAAGATTGTAGTGAATCTAGTGACCCAGGGAATAAAGATTTTGAAGCTTTTGGATCAGAGAACACAGACTATAGCATTATCCAATATTAATTTGAGCTTGACGTACCTATCTTCCTGGAGATGAAAATGTACCAAACAATGCAGAAATTTCCCGGCATGCAGAACACATTGCACAGAGTGGTGAATAATTGTTTAATTCTCTTAAATCAAATTACAACAGTAATATTGACTAATATTTAAAAATCTAAGACAGATTTATGATAATTAAGGTGACCACATTTTAATTTAGATTTTCTTTACAGTGGTTTTTAAGACCCAATTTTTGATTCCAAATTTCGGACTCCCCCCCCCCCCCCAACTGTCACCAATCTTTCCCAATTTAGCTTGCATTGTTTCCAGTAGGAAAGGTGTAATGCATTTTGGAAAAAAGATAACATTCGATGTGAATAATATACTTAACAAAGAGTAATAGGAGTGATGATTTAGATATATGTAGACATTGAAAATTTTAGAGGGTTAAAGAAATAGATGTGTAAAACTAAAGGGCAATGTAATATTAAATATGAAAAAAAGCAAATATTTATTAATAAAACAGATTTTTTTTTAAATTTGACGGAAATATTGACAATTTGTCCCGATTCGAAAGCCACAGGACCCGTGTAAAAATAAAAAGAAAAATTATTGCTTTAAATTTCATATGGGTGTTCATGTCAGTGTTATGTCATCATGGCATCAAATACTGAAAACAAATCCTGCTAACGGATACCGTGCAAGTGAAAGATGATTTCAAGAACTGATTCGACACATACATGTACCACCCTGGATTTAGAACCGTTTTTATACTAAGAACAGCATATTATCAGTATCGACAACAGTACATGGAGGAAATGAGGAAGAGACAACAAAGTATAAAACCATAAGTGTTTTTAATTACTAGTCCGATTAATGGCACTGGAATTTGAAAAATAAAACAAAAGCTTTTAAAGCCCCAATTGTACTTGCACATCCTGCAGAGAGAAAAATTTAAGACGTTTTCTCTGTTCTACCTATCATGTCATATAAATGTAACAAATATTTAAGGGATATTCTCACATTCTCAATAGTAAAATAATGAAACTGGGGTGTTGTATTGTTGAAATTGACCCTGGATTCAAAACTTTGCATGTACTTCACCAGGATTCCATATGATATTTTGAATTGGTACTCAAGTGGATAGCAGAAATCATCAAAATGTATTTCACATAGGTTTGAGGGTCCCTCAGGCCATTTCCTCTTGAGTCTTACAAAGGCGGTCCATTTGGTACAAGATTTTGTTCTTTAATTATTAAATGGGAAATAGTGCAGGTACACTCGATCTAAATGTGTATTTGAACACCCACCCGCTACACATATTCTACCCCTCCTTTTTTCACTGTGATCACCAGAAAACATGTTTATTTACATGCATTGTTTGTATAGGGACACAGACTGTCGCTGCAGTTGCTCACATTAGTGACATCACACGGCGGAAACTGCCGAGCATCAGGTTACTTGCAGTGGGGGGTTGACATTTTGATTAATTTCAGCTAAATCAGTGCAGATAGCGAGATGCAGATTTTTGGAGTATTGTTAGATAGTACAATTTCATTGATATATGAAAAAAAATTCACTGGAGGTACCCTTTAAATAACAAAGAATTGTGAGTGTTTTATCTCTCTTGTAACACAACAACTGACATTCATATTTTGTTGTCCATTAGAAATAACTTCGTTATGCATTTTAAACATAAAAATAATATTTTACCACCAACTCGGCACGTGTGTGGAAAGTTCAGCTCGAGGTTGCTTAGAGACAAACACGGGTTGGAAGTCCTAGTCCTTGTTTCTTTGAAGAGTACAAACTTCGTTAAGAAAATTCCAGCTCCAGGAAAAAATGCTCAAAACGTTATCCCTCCTTGTAAATACAAACAAGAAAAATTGAATTTGGCTGTCTTCCGGTCAAGTAAAGTATTATGTGTATCCTTATTGTGGTTCAAAGGATATATGCATAAGATGCAGCAGCCTTCGGCTCAAGTGAGCTTTTCTGATCAAAATTTGGCCGTTGTCTGTCGTCGTCACATTTTCATCTTATTCTCCATTACCACTGGGCCAAATTCAACCACACTTGATACCAATCATCCTTGGGTAAAGGGGATTCAATTTCGTTCAAATGAAAGACCTACAAAACTTCAAAGAAAAGATAATCACGAAAATGCAAAAAAAAAAAAAAAAAAAATGGGTGGTGTAATTTAAACATTTTCTCAAGAACCACTGGGTCAGAAAAACTGAAATTTATATGAAAGTTTCCTGATATAGCGGAGAATCACGCGCCCTCTGGTGGTGACAGAACGTGAATGGGGCTCTTGTCTTCTCAACGTTAACGGGGTAGATGCTTGGTATTTTGCGAAACCTTATGCGGATCCATGGCTGACAGATGTAAATCAGCTTAATGTACCAATGTTTGCATATCTCTGCTGTTTATGGGTTACAGACATCACAACCACGATCGTGGTATCTCGACAAATAATGTTCATATCAAGCACCGCTCTGATTCTTCATTAAAAGCTTACAAGGAAAGTGAAAGTGAACAAAAATTCTGTGTATTCGTGTTTATCTTCTTATATGACGGGTAGTCAGAAAAAACAACTTACCTTCGAAGCATATTCCTCTAGCCACGACGTCTGAGGATGAACATGCTGTCGTTTCTTGGTCTATGAATCTCATATTCTTTGAATTTATGTTCAATAATATGTGTTCAAAATTAACGTTTTCATTTTTAAGTGTTTCATGATTGACCATATCACGACCTGGATGTGAATTCACTCTGTTCCTTGTCGACTCAGCGCTTCAAATTACTTTTATTTTGAACCTACTTGTCTTCTTGATTCCTTCGAGATTAAATGTTTGTATCTTTTTTGTTGTCTTAGATGTTGTTCTCATTTATTTATTAAAAAAAAAAACCTGATGACCTATATCTTGCGTTGGCAGATCGTTATTGAGGTCATTCGTTACATACGTATGGAAGTTCGATAACAAAAAAAATCAAAGTAGAAATATAAGGAAACAAGGTAAAGTTTGTTGAGTGTTCAGGGATAGGACATGAAGTGAGGAAGGTGATCAACACTAAGAATTTTATAACGTGTCGTGACCAACTTCCTGTCAGTGTCAATGAATTAGAAACCCGTGGGGATCTAAGAATTTGATAACGTGTCGTGACCAACTTCCTGCCAGTTTCAATGAATTAGATTTTATTGTTAATCAGTAAAGCAAATTTAAGGCATTATATCGCATACCAGAGTCATGTTGAATTAATGCAAAATCAAAGGTTTATTACTAACGTACATATCATAAGTACAGATTAAAAAGTTTCCGTGTGTAGGCCAGAAAGACTAATAAATTAATCCACATTTCCTTGTATGCGCCAAAGGACATTGGGTATATTTTGTAAAATACATTTGCAAAATTTGAATACACGTAGTGAATATTTAATTCAAGAGACACTTTCATTCGCTGTACATAGCAGGCTTTGCTTTACTGTACATTTTGTTGTGATAATGGCCAACTTGTCTCAAGAATTCGCCGAAATAATGCTACCAGTCACAGTTTTCATTACAACAATTGGAATTCTGGGTCTCATTGGAAACATTATTGTAATTATCTTGTACTGTTGTAAAGTAACGGACGAGAACGGGGATCGGTACTTCATCCCATGTCTAGCCGCCACGGACATGTTGGGATCCGTTTCTATGACAATCTACAATGCAATGGCAAATTATTTCTTTTTCAACTACCCATCAGAAACGTGCTGCAAGTTACTGAGTTTTTCGCTGATGTTCTCTGGATTTCTTTCGTCATCTCTTCTTATAATAATCACCGTGCAACGTTACAGAAAGGTGGTGTCCAACCAGACAGCCAAGAATTTACGCTGCGTTTCAGGCGCTTAGCTGTGTTTTTCACTGTGTAGTTTCAGCCATAATCATGATTCCGTGGCTTGCTATCTCTGATTCTTCATCAATTGCAACACAATTTGAAGGACGAAATGTCACTGCAACTGTGTGCATGTTTATTGACACAGACAACGTTCATCAGTACCACATCTAATATTCATCTATATGGGCTTCATTTATATGGTAATGTTGATAGTTCTTGTTGTCCTTGTGGTTTTGTATGCCCTTATTGCACTGAGATTAAGAAAAATCTTTCACGTGACCAAGACAGAATGCAAACCACTCATCGAGAACCAGGGGCACAATTACAACTCCATTTCAGCAAGTACAAATACGGGCGTACGAAGTCGGTTCAATTTAATGTATGGTGTGATTGTTATTGTTTACATAGTATCGTTTCTTCCAACAGCTGTTTTATTGGTTTTGGCGTACACTGTTGTGGATTACTTGAATTTTCCAAAGTATGCCCTTGCAACATGGATGATATTTGCGCGGTTTGTCATCATCAACCATTTTGCGAATCCTTTCATTTATGTTTGTTTTGATGTGAAGTTCCGGATGGCTCTAAGACAAGTTTTTCACTGCAGGAAAACCTCAAATTCATGTGAAATGTCTGTACCATCTTGATTGAACTTTACAGACGAGTTCAGCACAATGCAGATGAGGCCATGAGTGTTTTTGACTAGGATATCCTCGCAATTGGTAAAATCAATCAATTTCTCGGCCCAGCACCCTAGCGCGTTGTGCATCATTTTATGGACATGTTTATTCAAACTAGCAACATTGAGGAAGAATTTCAATGACACAATTTATCACGGGAGCAAATAGGAAAGTCCTTTCACTTTAAAAAGACATGTACTTAATGTAACTCGAGGGATTTTTTGGAAGAAATTGGTCATCTTGATCTACATGTATCAACGATTAGCGTTATCGTCTGAACATTTTATCCAATTGGTCTATGTTGTTTCAATGTAATAGATCTTCAGAGTTGTCATAATTTACGCTCTCACCTAGCACTAGTTTCTTGGCCTACAAGCCATTGTTCGTTTGCAGACGAATGTGAATTCATAAGAATCTGAAGATATTTTAGAATGATTGAAATATCAACTTTATGTGTACGTAGTTTTTTTAAATAGAAAATCGACTGACTTTTTAAAACTCTGATTAGAAAATTACCTGTTTTTATCAAAATTATGTGCTTCAGTACATACAATGATACATAAAGTTCTAGAATATAAGTGTGATTATTTCCAAAAAAACATTTATTGTACATTGTAAGTATGAATCATTTTTGCAAGAGTGGTCTTTTTTATCAAATGCTGATACAAAATGTTATACTTGTAATTCAGTCTAAATGGAATTTAGTTTTTACGTTTTATTTGCTACGTGGGATCAAAGTTACAATCTGATTAAATTAAGGCCAAAAATGAAAAGGAACTTGATACTTTGTCAGAATGGATTGAAAGTATTAAAAAGAATATTAAAATCTTGTATTAGACATATACGTACCAAAGTGCGTACTATTTATCCTTCTGTGTTTCGTAAACCAGACGTGACAAAGAATTAGATAGGTTACATGATGAATATGATTGGTTCCAGCTGACAAAGCTTGTAGCAATATTGCCTCTGTTTGTAAGGTTCATTACTACAACTGCATCTTAAACAAACTTGGTATCAACTCCACATTTAGTATTTGTACTTACACTCCTACTGCTCTTTCAAAAGAACAAATTTTTCAAAATCATATTTCAATTTTCAACATATTTAATATCCCAGTCAATGGGACGTACGAAAAAAAATTACCATACCTATACTGGATTCCCATACTTCATAAAAACCCTTACAAAGACAAATTCCTGGATCTAGTAAATGTTCTCTTGTCTTTACACCTCAAGAAAATATTGACAGTTTTGAAGGAGCTACTTCATACGTATTGTAAAACTACATATGCCAGAAGTGGTGTAAATAAAAAAAAACTCTAAAGAACTTCTGGTAAATATGAAATCCCTGAACCTTTCTCAAATCAAGAACGTCAACACTTATGACTATGAGCGATGGGCTCATGGCGGGTGTGACCGGTCGACAAGGGATGCTTACTTCCCCTAGGCACCTGATCCCATCTCTGATGTGTCCAGGGGTCCGTGATTGGACTACTCTTGGTTTGGTATTTTATTTAGGACTTACGAGATTGATTACTGTTCGTTATCTTTGCCCTTACTTTCCAATACTTTACACGACCCTTCCAAGAGATAAATTAAAAACAAGACATTTCGTTATTAAGACAATTGCTTCTTCAACAAAAATGGAAAAAGAAAATATTCATATTTAGTGATCAGCCACTCAAAGAATTACTTTGGAAAAATCCACTCTGATTCTACACACAAGTACCCTAAAAGCAATGCTGGAGTTCCTCATTGACAAAATCTTTGAGTGCTTGGCGATCAGATCTTCCAACAGTCTATTGGAAATCCCATTGGCACGAATTATGCTCTTTTGTTAGCTGACATATTTTTATATTTTTATGAGGCAGAATTCATCCAATAGCTTCTACATGAAAAGAAGATTCTCGAGCGGTGCTTTTTAACTCGACATTTTTTATATATTGACGACGTTTTATCATTTTGTAATGATGATTTAAATTCATATGTCGATTCAATATATCCCACAAACAAGAAATAAAGCAACACAGAGTGTTCCAAGTCTCCTCGTACTTGGATATTTTATTGAACAATAGACATTAACGGCAATTAACAACATTTATACAAGCGAGATCAGCTTCTCCATCTTCAATTTCTCATACTAGCAATATTCCATCATCACCTGCATGTGGGGTGTATGTCTCTCAACTTATTCGATATGCAAGAGCTTGTTCTGCGTATGATCAGTTTTTGAATCGAGGCAGGATACTTACAAACAAGTTGTTGTTGCAGGGGTTTCAACAGTCACGTTTAAAGGCAGCATCTCGTAAATTCTATGGTCGTTATAACGATTTAGTTTGTCAATATGGCCTGCCATTGGGTGAAATGTTGTCTGGTGTGTTTCATAACAATTATTAAGCCGTTTTTTAGACACTGATTTGATTATGATCACTGTTTACCTGATCAAGACAACGGGCTCACGGCGGGTGTGATTGGTTAACAGAGGAGGTTTACTCCTACAAGGCACCTGGTCCACCTCTGATGTGTCCATGGATCCCACTTTACCGGTTTCGTTCAAGATTGTGCATTCTATAAGCCATCTTAAATTTATGATTTATTTTGATAATGTGTATTCTGATGTAGATAAAAGTCGAAGATATTGTAGATACAGAAGGTCACACCAATCAAATTGTTAGGTGGGAATAAGAATGGTTAAAGATGAAGAGTTTTGTAAATTATTGATTTATGTGTCAATAAAATTGAAACAAGATATGTACTTCTGAATCATCATAGCTCAAAACTAATGTAAGTACTATATGTACTTCATTAATAATCAATTATCAACATTAAAATGCCTAATAAAGATTTTACAACTTACTAGTAACTAAAATGTTTGCATCCATTAATTTATCAACTAGTAGCTACAGACACAAGCTTAACAATAATGTTATTCAAAGGTTACAGCAAAATAACAGTGCATCAATTGATTTGTTGGTGATAAAAAATGATACGACGCATATAAATAAGATATTTATGACTAATTACTTTTCACTCTGAATTACCGTACATATCCTGTATGAAGACACTCATGATCCCACCCGATATTATCCAGCATGGGAGGAATTTAATTAATTGATCTAGCTGGTTTCTAAGATACATGCTGTGTGTTTGGGTTTTTTTTTTGTGATCACTTTTGTGCATCGCTGTATTCACGGTGTTTCAACACAAAGTGTTATCCCTCTTGGTACATCAGAATTTCACAGTCTTCCAGTCTGCGACTTCTTATTGGAGATAAGGTTGTAGTAATAACTGGTCGTTTGTTCAATATGTTTGCTTTTGTGTTCAATTTATACATAGTTCAAACAAGAGTTATAACTCTATGTACATAAGAACCAGTCTTCTTCTTGTCTTCTCAACGTCAACGGGGTAGATGCTTGGTATTTTGCGAAACCTTCAGCGGATCCATGGCAAACAGAAGTAAATCTGCTTAATTCGCCAATGTCACCTCTGCTTTTTGCCTTTTACATCAAATATTTGTATTCATTATTATCTTATATATTGTTCTCGTTTATTCATTCAATGACAATCTAATGAATTATGTATTTTGATGGCCCATTGTTATTAAGATTATTTGCTAGATAAGTACGGAAGCTCAATAAGAAAACAAATCAAAATACAAAAATAGCTTGTTAAGTGTTCTTGGGATATGAAAGGAATCAACATCGTGCCCTTGGGTATCCAGCAACATTCAATGAATAAGATGTTATTGTTAATCAGTAACGCAAATCTAAAGCATTGCATCGCATATCAAAGACATATTATTGCAAAATCAAAGTTGTATTATTAAAGCACAATTAAATGTCGAACATATATCTTAAGTACATATTTTCTACTAGATTTGACGACGGGTAATCCAGTTTACTTTATTTCGACTAAGGGCTCACGCCGGGTGTGACCGTTCAGCAGAGGATGCTTACTCCTCCATGGCACCTGATCCTGTCTTCGCTTTTGTCGGAGATCCGTATTGCCCTTCACTCGATTTTGTATGGTTTTTTATCATGATTACGTTTAACACCATGTTAACTTCGCCTATTTATATGAAAACGTTTCCGTCTGTATGTATTAAAGACTAGTACATTATTATATGTTTCCTTCTTTGCATCAGCGAACATTAGGTATGATTTGTAAAATACATTCAGAAAGTCTCAATACATGGTGATTAATCAACTTACTAGTACATTATTTCATATTTCCTTGTTTGCATCAGCGAACGTTAATTATAATTTGCAAAACATTCGGAAAGTCTCAATACATGGTGATTCATTAATCTAATGAGATACAATCACTCACTGTACCAAACCTTATTTCACTGCACATATTAGTGTGGTAATGGCCAACTTGTCTCAAGAATTCGCCGAAATAATGCTACCTGACACAGTTTTCATTACAACAGTTGGAATTCTGGGTGTCATTGGAAACATCATAGTAATTATCTTGTACTGCTGTAAAGTAACGGACGAGAACGGGGATCGGTACTTCATCCCATGCCTAGCCGTCACAGACCTCTTGGGATCCGTCTCAATGACAATCTATGATGCAGTGGAAAATTATTTCTTTTTCAACTACCCGTCAGCATCGTGCTGCAAGTTACTAAGTTTTTCTCTGATGTTTTCCGGCTTTCTTTCATCATCTCTTCTGGTAATCATCGCTGTTCAACGTTACAGAAAGGTGTGTCAACCAGACAGCCAAGAATTTACGCTGCGTTCCAGACGCTTAGCTGTGTTTTTCACTGTGGTAGTTTCGGCCATAATCATGATCCCGTGGCTTGATCTTTCCGGTATTTCATCAATGTCAACAGAATTTCAAGAACGAAATGTCACTGGAAATAT
This sequence comes from Ostrea lurida, assembly GCA_903981925.1. Taxonomy (NCBI): domain Eukaryota; kingdom Metazoa; phylum Mollusca; class Bivalvia; order Ostreida; family Ostreidae; genus Ostrea; species Ostrea lurida. Next base: position 6,149 of record CAJDSM010035796.1, on the reverse strand, counting down.
GTGCAAGTTTATCGATAAAGATAACGTTTATCGGTACCACCATCTAATATTCATCTATATGGGCTTCCTTTATACGATAATGTGGATAGTTTTTGTTGTTCTCGTGGTTTTATATGCCCTTATTGCATTGAGATTAAGAAAAATCTTTAATGTAAGCGACACAGAATGCAAACCACTCATCGACGACCAGGGACAGAAGTACAGCTCCATTTCAGCAAGTACAAAGGGTGTTCGGAGTCAGTTCAATTTAATGTATGGAGTTATTGTCATTGTTTACATAGTATCGTTTGTTCCATCAGCTGTTTTGTTGCTTTTGAAGTACACTGCAGATGTGAAATACTTGAGTTTGCCAAAGCAGGCCCTTCAAACATGGATGATTTTCGCGCGGTTCATCATCATCAACCATTTCGTGAATCCTTTCATTTATGTTTGTTTTGATGTGAAGTTCCGGATGGCTCTAAGACAATTTTGTCACTGCAGGCAAACATCAAATTCAGGTGAAATGTCTGTATCATCTTGATTAAACTTTAAAGACGAGTGCAGCAACGTGATGACGACAAGACCAGGAGTGTTATTGACAAAGATGTATTCACAATTTGTAAAATCGAACATCCTCTCAGTTCAGCACCATAGCGCGTTCTGTATCATTTAGTAGACATGTTCAATTAAACTGACAATAAATTTCAAGAAGACAACTTATCACAGGGGTATGTTAGAAAATTCTTACACTTTGATAGGTCATGTACTTAGTGTAACTCGATGAATATCTGCCAGTAAATTGTATTGGGAAAAATCGATCACTTTGACCTATCAACGATCAGCGTTATCATCTGAAATTTGTATCCAATTGGTTTATGTTGTTTCAATGTAATAGATCTTCAAAGTTGTCATGATTTACGCTCTCACGTAGCACTTGTTCTTTGGCTTACAACCCATTCATTATTTTTAAATGATCCAGACGAGTGTAAATTCATAAGACTATGAAGATATGTACAATGATTGAAATAGCAAATGTATGTGTACTTTGATTTGTCTTACAGAAAATCTACCTTTTAAAAATCTAAATAGAAATTTCTAACGAATTAATTGACTAGCTATCTGCTTTTATCAAAACAATATGCTTCTGTACATACAATGTTACTTAAGGCTTTGGATTATAAATGTCACTGTTTCCAAAAAAAAAAACATATTTGCAAGAATGAAAAATGTTGATCAAATACTGAGACAAAATGGTGTATATGTTATTCAATCTAACTGAAATTCAGTTTTTTATGTTTTATTTGTTATATGGAATCAAAGAGTCTGATTAAATTAGCCCCAATATCAAGTATACTTAATTGTTATTTCACCTAATTTTGATCATACTGGCATACAACTACAAAGTACAGTATTGCAATCATGTGGTAAAGATACCAATGAAACATGCATATCATATGATGAATCATAGGAGCACCCTATTGGGAAAGATAACGAACAGTGATCAATCTCGAAGGTCCCAACTAGAATACAAAACAAGAGTTGACCAAACACGGACCCCTAAATACACCTAAAGTGGCGTCCTGTGCTTAGGATGAGTAAGCATCACCTGTCGACCGGTCACACCCGCCGTTAGCCCTTTGTCTTGATCAGATAAACGAAGTAATCCGTAATCAAATTAGTGAAATGATTCCTTCAATTGGCAAGCAAGTTTAGAAAAAATCAAATCGGGCGTAAACTAAGTTACTACATGGGGGTCACATGGGCACCTGATCCCACCTCTGGTGTGTCCAGGGGTCCGTGTTTGCCCAACTCTTGTTTTTGTATTATATTTAGGACTTACGAGATTGATCACTGTTCGTTATCTTTGCCTTTACATTGCGTTTGCAGACGAGGGGGATAGTAACCTCTCTCTAACGTACATTGCGTAAGATCTAGAAAAGACATATTTTTATAATATATATGCAATTTCACCATCTTATCTGGTTTAAGGGTTTCAAATGCATGGGGAAAATCTTAGCTAAAAGACGCCTTTTTCATAAACCATGCCCTTCAAATAGCATAAAAAGGCAGACCCCCAAAAGTTTCACAAGAAAAAGTTCTGTTCGAAAATTTTCTGCAAACAGAGTACTTTGTACAGTTTGTGTGGTGCATACAAATGTAGCAGAGCTCTGCTTAGGAAAATTGAAACACTGATTCAGAAGTAATTAATGGTTTATGTTTAGCAAAATGCAACAGCAAAGGTAAGTGTCGTCGCCTATTTATGCTCCATAAAACATTTTGGTTGTGCTGGGATAAATTAATTTATTTGCATCTTGAACAAGAAACACACTTCATCAAATTAATATCCCAAGACATCTGCGTGAGTTCTGTCATTACAATGTATCTGATGTAGTGCATATGATATAAAATATTCATTCCATGTACTGATTCACTTTCACCTTTCCTGCGTGAAGCAATCCTACCAACAAGCTCCTCCATTTTTTCCACAGTCCGTCCATTGGGATTAATTAGTCTACAATTAGCCATACGTCTGAGGAACTCTCCGTTTTGATCCAGGATGTGAAGACAAGCATTGTAATTTGCAACATTGATTTGACTCATGGAGTCTATCACTAAATGTTACTTCTTCCCACTGGCTAGTGCACCATTATATCGGAATCAAACTCTTCCTGACGTGTTCACCACGACCACAATGTTAGCATTAGCGTCAGAGGCACATACCTCTCTGTTGTTCTCCACCATATGCGTATTCCTTCCTTTATCAACTGGTTCCCCATCTTTATCATGATCTATTTCTTGTTTCAATGCATGTCCTTCATAACCAGCAATTTTACGTTGGCTTAAACTTATTAGCATACATGCTGCCAGGATGTCCCCTGACTTAGTACATCACAGTTTGTCTGGAATTTAGTCCCCTGGTGTGATTATAAATGTATCTCATCTCCCGTGTCTGACAATGTTCACGTTCATCCAAGTTGGACATTGTATTGAAGAATAATCTTCAATTTTCGTCCTGTATTGAGGATTAATAATGGACTTAATTTCTTGGGTTTTTTCAATATCTCCTTTCTTTTGGAAAATGTCGGACGGATCTAATTATATGTGCCCATTATGTCGACCAGCAGTATATTTCAGACAAACTGTAACATCACATTGTTGGCAGTTCGCCTCATATCTCTGGTTGGAATGAAATCCTACTCGGGAAAACCTAGAAGTACCTTTTTGTCTCTAGATTTAAACATGTCATATGATTGGTACTTGAGCTTGGTCACGTGTTCGAAGAGTTTTTTGCGCGTAGCGCATTGATGAAAATGTTAACTGCAGATTTTTTTTCATTGATACCGCGATCAGAAAACGAATTGTAAGTTTCATTTCTTATCATTTACTAATGTATTTGAAATAATAAAACAAATAGTTTCCGTCATCAAAAAGCTTTAATTTACGATTTTGAAAGGGCGCGTATGAATACATAATACGCAACAGAAATCAACAACATGGAATTCAAAATCAATTTTAACTCTGGCGAAGGAGAGTTACTGAGCCAGAGTTGAACAGATTTGAGGAGAAATTGAAGGTACAATGATTAAAAGCTGATTAATAGATGTAAAGGCAAAGATAACGAAACAGTGATCCAATCTCGTAAGTCCTTAAATATAATACAAAAACAAGAGTTGGGCATCAGGACCCCTGGACACACCAGAGGTGGGATTCAGGTGCCTAGGAGGAGTAAGCATCCCTGTTGACAGGTCACACCCGCCGTGAGCCCATAGTCTTGATCAGGTAAACGGAACAGTCCGTAGTCAAATCAGTGTGTGAAAAACGGCTTAACAATGGTTATGAAACACATCAGACAGCATTTGACTCAATGATAGGTCATATTGTAAACTAAATTGTTATAACGACCATAGAAATTATACGAAAAGCTGCCTTTAAACGGGACTGTTGAAACCCCTGCAACAACAACTTGTCTGTAAGTAGCATTGCCTCGATTCAAAAAACTGATTATACGCAGAACAAGCTCTTGCGTATCGAATAAGTTGAGAGGACATAACACACCATACTGCAGGTGGTGATGGAATATTGCTACACAAATATGGAAGTTGACGATGGAGGAGCTGAAATCGTCCCGTTTTGTCAAAAAAGTTGAGTAGTTAGTTTGCCGTTAATGTCTATGTTCAATAAAAATCCAAGTACGAAGCAGACATGGAAGACTCTGTGGTGTCCTTTATTTCTAGTTCGTTGGGATATATTGAAATCGACAGTATGAATGGAAATCATTGTTATTGATAGATAAAACAGATGTCAAGCGGTGAGACAATATGTGTTGCATGGTGGTTTGAGGAGACGTTCAACACTGGTTGTGTTGTGGGAACCGTGGAACAAGGAAGCATGGGAGTCGGACGAAATATGTGTCGTGGGAACCGTGGAGCAAGGAAACATGGAGTCGGACGAAAGCGGCTGAAACGTCGACAAAGCAGTTAATTCCGATAGATCCGCCATGATCGAATTATAAAGCAGACGGTAAATACCCGATGTCTCGTCGAACTCGCACATATTTTATTATTTGTGACATCACAATTAATAAGTGTTGTTTTTCATTAATTAATTTTGTATTTTATTCGTATACATGGTTTGTTTATTTTTAGTAGCACTAAAAAACAATTCAAACGAATACACATCGCTTGCATTGATTTTGTGGAAATTCCCATTTTAAAAATTCCTGAGAAAAGTAGTTCCGGTCGAATGTTTAGTGCAGGTGAACTTCCACACTATTTTTTTTTTTATCAAGAAATCAAAAAAAAATTTCGTCCAATCATAATTGTTGTTGAGCCATCAGTTTAAAGATTATTAAATGATTAGTGCATATAATTATTACTGGTTTAATAATGTAGCGATCGATTAAAGTAGAATAGTACTCGATAACATTTATTTAGAACACAATCGCAATATTTAGTTTGTGTCATTTGTACATGTATATGGTTAATCAGCATTCTTACATTGATAGGACATTTGCTTTATATCGCTTTGCATAATTCTTTTCAGTTTATTAAGACAGATATTCTTAACGCAAGAAAGATATAGGTTAATGATGAATGCCTTCAATGACTCAGTCGCCTAGGACAAAAGTTGTTTTTTTTAATGTATTTTGATATAAAAATATAGAGTGGAAGAATAAGAATGATATAAGTTGAAGAGCTATGAAAAAATTATAATTATCCTCTGCTGGTGGACTGTTAGTCCCCGAGGGTCTCTACAGCCAGTTGCTATGTACTATGTTACTAGCTTGAAATACGGATATGTATTTTAATTTGCAGTGGTAAAAAAATTCATAATCAAAATTAAGGATTATCTCCCTCAGGCATAGCTCTGATCCTTCGAAGTTTTTTGGCTCCAATCTTTTGGCACTACATTGATCACTTTTACAGAGTTTTATTTCATGCTTCGGATTTCAACATTTCGGTTTGAGCATCACTGAAGAGACATTAATTTGTCGAAATGCGCATCTGGTGCATAAAATTGGTACCGTATTATGATTTATATTATGACCCCTGGGTCGAGGCCTCTGCTGGTGGACTGTTAGTCCCCGAGTGTCTCTACAGCCCAGTTTGCTATGTACTATTGTTACTAGCTTGAAATACGGATATGCATTTAATTGCAGTGGTAAAATTAGAATTCATATCAAAATTAAGGATTATCCTCCCTCAGGCATAGCTTGATCCTTCGAAGTTTTTGGCCCCAATTCTTTTGGCACTATATTGATCACATTTATAGAGTTTTATTTTCATGTTTCGGTTTTCCAACATTTCGGTTTGAGCATCACTGAAGAGACATAATTTGTCGAAATGCTCATCTGGTGCATAAAAATTGGTACCGCATATGATTTACATTATCATGATATCAATTTCTTTCGACTACGGGCTCACGGCGGGTGTGACCGTTCAGCCGGGGATGCTTACTCCTCCATGACACCCGATCCTGCCTTCCCTTTTGTCGAAGGTCCGCGTTGCCCAACCCTCGATTTTGCACGTGTGTTTTAGGGACTATGATTACGTTTAATACTTTGTTACTTCGCCATTTTATATACTTAAGGGTCACTTATAAGAAGCCATAATAGTAATATAATACTTCTGTATAATTATAGTTCAGTCTGAATGGATCGAAAGTATTCG
>CAJDSM010035791.1:1839-11841 GCA_903981925.1 Ostrea lurida | reverse complement strand
CACACACACACACACTCTAGCAGCCTATTAACAATCAAGTTGATAAAATTGTATTTGAATATGGAAGGGATATTAAATGTTCGGATTTATTTTTAGCCAGCCATCTAGAGTGTAGACACTTGCTGACAGCTGATTTCCAGCATGGAAGGTTTGCGCTTGTTATGTCCGTCAAAGAAATTACTCTGTTTACTGTGGACAATACTGTAACCGTTGACCATCAGGGGAGATTATTCATCGGGGACTGTGATGAACCTGTGTAAGTTACATAGGATCTGGCTTGCATATGCTACATTCACTCATCAATCTTTTAAAAAAAAATACACCCACAAAATACTGAGGCTGAAAAAATACATGCAAGATTGAATATTTTCAATGTCGACTGAGTACAGTGAAAATTCATTTGCAAATTTTCAAGGAATCATGTTCATAAAAAAAATATTATATTTTATATTTAACAGTGAGAAATTTCCACTTGCTCAAAAGCATGAATATAAGTAGACCATACAGAGGCAAGATCGAAATCAACAACCTCTCAGGGCATAGACCTGAATGTCTATACCAGTGGATATCGCAGCCGATGCAGTGTGACAATCCCACAAGGATTCAGAAACCAAACACCTGGGGCTGCTGGGAAATCCAGACTCAGAGAAAGGAACAGATTGGAAACCCCCAGGGAATAATGATGCAGAAAGTTGGGGAATTTCTCCAATCTTATGCACTCCCACTCGGTGATCCCAAGTATTGTCATCAAGTAAAGGAGCAGGATCATACTCCATACAGAGATCCTTGTAAGTCGACTGTTCGAAAGTTTTCAATTTCAAAATTTCTCTGTTTTTCATCCATATCATATTTCTTTGGTATACAAGTTCTCTTTGACAAACTTGGGTGTATAGTTGTAAAGGCAAAGATAACGAACAGTGATCAATCTCATAAGTCCAAATAGAATACAAAAACAAGAGTCGGGCAAACACGGACCCCTGGACACACCAGAGGTGGGATCAGGAGCCTAGGAGGAGTAAGCATCCCCTGTTGACTGGTCACACCCGCTGTGAGCCCATTGTCTTGATCAGGTAAATGGAATAATCCATAGTCAAATCAGTGTATGAAAAACGGCTTAACAATTGCTATGAAACACATCAGACAGCATTTGACCCAATGGCAGGCCATACTAGCAAACTAAATTGTCATAGCGACCATAGAATGAGCGAAATGCTGCCTTTAAACGTTACTGCTGAAACCCCTGCAACAACAACTTGTTTGTAAGTAGCCTGTCTCGATTCAAATATTGATCATATGCAGAACAGGCCTAAATTGTGGAACTCATAGCCCATGGATAATGATTGAGGGTTTGCTTTCAGGGTGGGCATACTTCATTCTGGGTTGTTGTTTTTTCAACATCTAGGAAATAAATTTGATGTCTATTTGTTTTGAGCATAAAGGTTTGTTACCATCTATTTCATAAAATCCTTGCCTCTTAGGTCAGGCTCTTTGGTGAAGATGAATCATGGTTAAATTGTATATATATTAAATATTTTTGAAACTCCTGTCTATGATCTGGGTTAAAAGTCCTCTACTACAATTATTGTTAAACTTCTAACCCAGGACAGGGTTATATGATTCAGAATAATGTCTGTAAAAAATACTCTTTATTCCTTTAAACACTTTTATTCAAAGAATGCATGCTTTAGACCAAGCTGCATGTCCCGACTCCTAAATCAAAATGGAGTTTGAATTTTTATACGCCCGCATAAAAAGCAGGCGTATTATGCTATACCGCTGTCGTCCATCCATCCGTCTGTCTGTCCCTTTCACTTTGTCTTCGCAACTCCTCCTAAACCCTTGAGGGGATTTTGATGAAACTTGGTACAAAGAAAGATCACAATGTGGAGATGTGCATATTGCAAGGGGAGTGCTGTCCAATGCTTTGAAGGAGTTAGGGTCCTTGAACTAAGGATTTTCTATGCAAAATACTTTGTCTTCGGAACTCCTCCTGAATACTTAACTCCGATGTTTTTAAAGGAGTTAGGTCCTTGGGTCCATAATATATGCGGGTGTATCATGTACTGGGTGCCCTATTTTTAGGGGTAGGAGATCCATCCATGTGCAGCACATTATTATGTCATACTATACAGGTGACCATTAAGGCCCATGGGCCTCTTGTACGAGTTCTGTGACATTAAAAGGTATGTGTTGTTGTACAGTGAGAACCATGCAGACGGTTACCCCACTGGATATAGTCCAATAGCTGCTGCCAGATAAGTTAGAGGGGACAGAAGATCTGGGGTCTGTGCTTTATGAACTCATTCAGTCCATAGCAATGAAATTTGCAGATGTACATATTGGGTTGCTTATCACAGGGAGTAAGACCATCAAAAAGCCTTCTCAGTAAGTACAAGTGTGTCCCTGTTGATAATTATAGACTTGGAATACTTTAAGATTGATTAAAATATTGAATTTTTGTAATCATAAGGCAGTGATATCTTTTCTAATTTAAAGAAGGAAAAGCCACCTGAATGTACAGGTACATGTATCATGTTACCATTGTAGGTATTTTATGGACGTACAGTTAATCAACACGACTATGATAAAAGAGGTGTCAAGAACCATGACTGATTCTGATGCAGCCGTCATTCTTCCTTTAGCTGCTTCATACCCATACAGAACACACAGCCATAAAGTTGTATTATGCTCTCACCAAAACTTGGTTAGTACCAGATTCAGGGCGGTGGTATAAGGTTGTATTATTATTGCTCTCACCAAAAACTGGTTTAGTACCAGATCAGGGCGTGGTTATAAGGTTGTATTTATTGCTCTCACCAAAACTGGTTTAATAGTACCAGATCAGGGCGGTGGTATAAGGTTGTACTAATGCTCTCACCAAAACTGGTTAGTACCAGATCAGGGCTGTGGTATAAAGTTGTATTATTGCTCTCATCAAAACTGGTTAGTACCAGATCAGGGCGGTGGTTACTGCTTTAGTATACATGTGGGTGCACACAGGGACAAAAATGCTGTACAGTACATTTGTCTCACAAGATATTAATTAGAACTAGAACTGTCTTTTCAGGCACACTATATAAGAACAAAACAGATTTCCTCAGATTAAACCGGGCCCCGGGGTCATGAAACATCTTTAAAAGCTGTTCAAAGTCAAAATTTGAACATTGCAATGAAATGATTGTGAAGTCAACCATTCCAAAATAAAATTGTTATTCATTATTGCTTAATTTAATCAAATTTCTAGTGTCTGAAAATTGAGAGTTTCAGTTCAAAAGTGATAAACATTTTACAGGAGATTGAGATTGAAAAGTTGACCTAAGTCTGAATTGGTTTCATAATCGCAAGGCCAGAAGTTGTCTAATCAAACTGCAGACAGTCCAAGTACAAACATTGAATTCAAGGGAGGCATAAATTGTAAAATTTGGAACTCTTGCACTCCTGGGACCTTACTTTTAAACATTTTATTGAATAAATCAAATGGATTGGGCAACAGGCATAGCCTATATAAGCCCTCTCCTGGGACCTTAAGGGTGGGGCAAAAACTGACAAAAAATGTCAAATTTTCAAAGATAATCTTTACCCCCACACATTTAGGAGACAAACTAAATGTATGATTATAATGTCCATGAAGCTCTCTACTCAAATTGTAAAATTCATGGTCCTAGAGTCGGGTTCAGGCCCTAGGGTGGGGCCAATAATATGATCATACAGTGAATATGGAAAATCTTCTCTACTTTCATAAATATTTGAGAAAAATTCAGTTATGATATCCACAAATCCCCATACTAAAGTTATTAAATTCATGATCTGCCCAAGGGTGGAGCCAATATTAGTGAACATGTATTTCAAATAATATTATGAAATTCTTGGCCCCTGGTCTGGGGTCAGGCGTTAGAGTTGGGCCAATATGGCCATACAGTGAGAATATATGAAATCTTTTACAGAAAATCTTCTCTACTTCCATATATATTTGAAAAAACAAAATGCTTGACTTGATGTCCATGAAGCCCTCCACTAAAATTTTGAAATTGATGGCCCCTGTAGATGAGGAAAGTTGAAATGATTTTATGCTTCAAACTTCCATTTTCCCCCTGATATTTATTCTTCAAACTTCCATTTTTCTTCTTTTATACTGGTATTCCAATAGGAATCATATGCATATTTTGAGGGATGATAACATGTGGACAAGATTCCATATTGAGGCTTAAATGCAAATATGAAACTCCCTGTATGGGCTATGATACTCAGGTGACCATTTAGGCCTGTGGGCATCTTGTTCATTTGAGGAAATAAATTATACTTTTGTATGCTGTTGATTCCATTGCAAGTATTGTCCCCAAAAGCCAAGGATCCCAGAGACTAGTTCAAAGTAGCACAATTAATTTAAGAATACCGTTATACATAAGTAGATAGAGAAGTTCTGATTTATAGTTGGAACAAACTGAATACCACTACGACCTCCTAAAACGTACAGTATTCATATTCAATTTTGCGTTTATTTGAACAGGACATACTGAATTCCTCTAGCTCTGAGAGCCTGAAAACTTTGTTCAAACAGAAGAAGATTACTTTCTACATGGCGTCAGAGTATAAAAGATTCAAGAACAAAGTCATTGGGATTAGCTGGGACCAACGAGCTATTATGTACTTGTCGGACAGATTCAAAATGTTATCATTCCCCAAGGTAAGTCTGGAGTCGGCATTGCTTTTGGAAAAGAAAATTATGTGAAACTTAGATGCTATCTTAAAACATCACAAATTGATATTTAAATGAATTTCTCATGGTCATCATTAATGAAGATCATTGTTAATGGATATAATATAAACTGGACAAGTATTTGATGCCCAGTGGAACAGATGGAACCTAATCTTTTCATAAGACTTACACTCTATCTTTCTTTCTCTCTCTTTTTTTCATAAAAAAAAGTCTATTGATTTTTGACTTTTTGCTTTGCATATTTTGTATTTATATGAATGAAATGTCTGAAAAATAAATAAAAAAATAAAATAAACTGGACAAGCTATTAGAATGTTTGCAGTGGTGCAAGGAAAATCCTACAACTTCATACATTCTCTCTTGAGGAGAGCATATTCCTAGCCCTAGGACCATTTGCAATCCTTAAAAAAATTAAATTAATGCTCTTGTTGATTTCAGGGTGCGGCTATGAAAATGTTGAAGGAGTCCTCCGGAGCACTTTTCGACATCAAGGCAATCACCCAGAAAGACACAACTAAAATTGATGCTCTGGTGAAATATGTGCATGGAGAATTGTCGATAAATAACCAGTGTCTGTGAAACTGCTGACCAGTATGACGATAAACCGATGCAAATAATACATTGTAATGATGTAAATTCGTAATACAGTGAATTAATACAGCCCTCAAAGCCAGGGATCCAGTTTTTATTTCATGTTGTGTACAAACTTGTCAATATATATTGATAATAAAATTGTTTTTCTATGTATATGTATCAATTTTTGTCAGCTTTTAGGGTATGATTAGTGAATTTGTAATTCTAAATTCAAGGTACAAGAATTTTCACGAGTAAGTAGAGTATCTCTATAAACTCTCTCTCTCTTTCTGAACATTCTTAAATTATTCTGTGAATTTTTAATTGAAGTAAACACTGAGGTAGATTTTCATTAAGGAATGCCTTGAAAGTTGATAAATCTTGACAGGAAATGTGAAAGAAAACAAAAAGCAGTCAATAATTATCTAAGATTTAATCATAACAACTGTATAGGATAAAACAATCATCAATAAAGTAAATGAAATCATTTGATGTGAATCGCAATAAATCATGATCATTTTAGGGACTGTTGCGTTATACTAGTACCTGATAAAAAGTAATGCAGATTTACCCAATGTAATGGACATCAAAAGTTGCAAATAAATTTTCCTAGATAAAAATAAAGACTTTTTCTATCTCTGTTCTCTAGACAGTGTCCGAGATATAACCCTCTGTATCACCGGTTCTTTGTCTAACAGTTCTTGAGACTCCGATGTGCTGCAAAGCAGAATGGCTGACAACAAAGCTCGGGGTACAACCTGAAATAAAACACAAATTTACATGGCATGCGTTTCATACAGTGTGTNGATAAATAAAACACAAAGGATTTACATGGCATGCGTTTCATACAGTGTGTTATACCAAATGGTTGGTCTATGGATAAGGTACTAAACAGCTAATATGATAGCTAGATAGACACATATTTCATTATCATGTTCATCATAACTGATAAATGACTTCCTATTTTTTTCAGGTTGAAAGTTGTGAGGCTTTCTACCATATATACACTGATTGTTTTCCAAACAAATTTGATAAAATCATTTACCCAAGTCAAAAACTTTCTAGGCAGGTATATGATAGCAATGATATACTGCACCTGAGATAGAGGTGTGGCGGTTTCTATGTGACTAGAAATGGGGCGACTTTGGATTTCTTCTGACATGCTGTCCATGCCATAAATAGATTGAAGCAGGTAGTCCCTGCTTTGTTCTGTTGACAGGCCAGAAAATCTCTGAAACACAAGGAGGTAAACAAAATGTGACAATTTTTTAAAAGAAAAACCTTGCAACTGAGCAATACTTCACAGTGATGACCAGGAATTAAAAACATAGTGTTTTATGTGCGTAGCCTTGTTATAATGCCAACAGCCCTGTGAAACAGCTTGTTGTTGCTGAAAATGTTGGAAAAAATATTCAGGTTAAATGTGTGTGAAATTTGCATACCGTTAAAAAGGATCAAGACACTTCACATAAAAATACACTCAAGAACAGAAATGGCTGGGTTGCTTTAAAATATGTTATCTATCATTGAGACAGCAGTACTAGTTCATGGATCCAGGTGAAATAAAAAGAAATCAAAGTATTTGTGATTGAAAATATATCTTTACTGTTTTCATAACTAAAATGTGCTGGTTCCAATAAATATCAAGTACAAGCTGTGGGAAGAGTTGGTTACACAACAATTACCAAAAATACAACTGGAAATAATAGAAATCGCAGATAAAATACACAATCAGAGGTTGTGGGTGATTGTACAGGCAAAATCAATCACAGCAAGGTCTTTGTTCATGTTCAAACTTCTAACCTGTCTTCAATGATGTGGTGGTCACTGGTGAGTCATATTACCAGTTGTGCAAGGTTGCACCACCTATTGTGCATGATGTTGTAAACCGAATTGTACCAGATCGCATCACCGATTGATGGTGCAACATGTTCAATTTTGTATGACTACTCAAGATCTGTTACTATCAGTTTTTATACGCCCGTCTTCAGACGGGACATATTAATTTATGGCGTTGTCCGTCCGTGTGGCGTCCGTCGAATAGTTTGTCGGGCCATAACTCCTGACCTCTTTAGATCTGAACAATATTTCACAGAATTGTTGCCTGGACCTAAGGAAGTGTCCATGACCTTGATGCCAAGGTTATTGGTCAAGGTCACTATGCACATAATAGTTTTAAACATTGGCAAATAGTTTTTTTCCGGGCCATAAATTCTGAACCTCTTTGTAGATTTGAATAATTTTCACAGAATTTGTTGCCCTGGACCTAAGGGAAGTGCCATGACCTTGATCCAAGGTTATTGGTCAAAGTCAGGTCACTATACACATAATAGTTTAACATCGGCAAATAGTTTGTCCGGGCATATCTCCTGTCTTGTAGTTTGATATTATTTCACAGAATTAAATGCTACAACTGTGATTCGGTAGAGGAGAGAAATGTCCGCATCTTAATGCACAACATTTTATACCATCTCAATCGCATGATGAACTAAAACTATTGTTTTTGACAAAGATTTAAGTCTGAGATAAGAACTCGATAGATTGTAATGTCACCATACACTGTACGATTCAGTGATCCTGTGTGACTGAGTTTTAGATATTTATAAGACCGATGCAGTCAAATAGAAGTTATGAAAGCTGTTTAAGGAGAAACCTTTACCTGACTTTGAGGTCCACCATGATATTCTGGAAGACTTTGCCCTTCATGATATGAGCACCTGTTGTGATGGCATTAAAGATCCACTTGGCACTGATCTCCTCAAACACCATGGAGAACTGGTGAACAGCCTTCTCTCCAATCAGGGAAGGAGCTTTTCCTTAGGCAGCGATATCCTGACCTCAACATCTGCTGAAATTCTCTGCAAAATATCTTTCTGATAAATGTCATCTCATAACGAACAGGTAGATGTGATATAATCTATATTTCTTTATCAGTTGTATGATAAACTATTCAAATGCATGATACGAAGAAAGACCAAACATGAACAATTTTGAATTCAATAAAGATGCTAAATTGTTAAAACTTACTGTGTGAGATTTGCGGCAAAAGATATTAGGCTTTTTTTGCATTGGCAATTTGTCATTTTTCATCTACTTTACCATCTACAGAAAAAGAAAAAGAAGGGGTGTTAAACCGTAACAACCAGAAAACAATGCACAATCTTACCCATTTCAATCTACATATAACCAATCTAATAGTGTGTGGAGCAAAACACAAATGCCCCTGTGCAGGAACTGCCAAAGGTTATCTGACGGACCTATATTATCTTGAATATATCATATCCAATATTTCAATTCAAAATCTACATACATGTATATAACTAAGATAATGAGTGGAATCTTTAAAAATTGTATGAAATTTTCCCCGAGTCCAAGTGGCTCAACTCTTCAAAACTCATTTGACTGGGACCAAAAAACCAACTTCATATGCATATTTTCATGATACTGGTATATCTATAATCTTTAAATTTCATTCAAAATGACCATGCATGACTAGAATACTGAGTGGAAACTGAACTGATTGTTTTCTTGTTCAAGGGGCATAACTCTGCCAAAAATCTGACTCCTGTGTATTTTTGTTATGTATCTATATCTCAAATTAAAAATTTAAAATGTCTAAATAACAATTATATATGTGCATTCAAAGCAGAAATGATAAAAGAAAATAAATTTTGACAAAAAGGAGGGAAAAGGGTAACATTATATGCCCAGTCATTTCATGGTGGGTGCATAAAGATATGTGTAGGTTAAAACTTGCCTCTAGATAAATATATCACAAGATCTATGGCTTCACAAAAGGTAAAATGTCCTTTACCATATTCTCAAATGAAATCTGGAAATGCACTCCCTGAATTCAGAAATTTTCCAAATGATTAATGGGGAAGATAGAAATAAAACAATATCCATAAATTTAATATTAAATTGAATGTCTCCCTGGCTCCCTAAATTGAAGTACTCCAAATTACTGCATGGTATGGAGAGAGAAAACATGCACAGGACATAGATTACTTATTCCTCTTCTGCATTGAGCAAAAGATGGAGAAAAAAATTCAACATTATGCAACAATGTCATAGTTATATGATACAAAAATACTAGCTATTAGCTTAATACCTGTAGGAAAGTGAACATACCATTGTGTATGAAAAACAAGAGGCCCATGGGCCATCGCTCACCTGACCTGCTTCACTAAGAAGCAGTAGTAGCAACTTTACATCCGTAATGTGGCCCCACCCAACCCTCGGAGGGAGGCATTATTAAACAAACTTAAATCTACTCCATATCAGGAAGCTTTTCAGGTAAATACCTACTTGTCTGGTTCAATGAAGATTTTAAAAAATTTCCTTATGTAATCATATGTAAAACTTTGATCCCTACTGGGGCCCCATTGTACTCGGGGGTCATTGATTTGAAACAAACTTGAGTCTCCACTATATAGTAAGCTTTCATATAATTCCAGCTTTTCTGGCCAGGTGGTTTCTTGAGAAAGAAGATTTTTTAAAAAAAAAAATTCTATATAATCATATGTAAAACTTTGATCCCCTTTGTGGCCTCATTGTACCCCCGGGGGTCATGGTTTGAACAAACTTGAATCTCACTATATAGAAAGTCTTCAATATAAATTTCAGCTTTCTGGCCAGTGGTTCTTGAGAAGAAGATTTAAAAGATTTCCCTATATAGTCATATGTAAAAACTTTGATCCCTATTGGGCCTT
>CAJDSM010035789.1:374-14796 GCA_903981925.1 Ostrea lurida | reverse complement strand
CATGATGCGATAACTCAATATGTGATGTGATAACTCAAAAAGTCATTATTATACAGTTTTGAAACTTTGCACAATTGTACTCCACCATAAGAGGCAGAAGTGTATAAATTCTGGGTTCTTAAAGCCCAAAAAATATTTGCCAAGTACAAGTTGTAAAGTATGAATATAACCAAAATGCTGTATTGACCTATTTCAAAGAGTAAATTCATCACCCCAAGAGGATAAAAAAATCTGTAATCTAAATTTTTTTACCTGGCTGTTCAACTTCTTTTCAAAAACCACAGGGCAAATTTCAACCTAACTCGCAAAAAAGCATCCTTTGATAAAGAGGATTAAAATTATTCAAGTAAAGGGTTGACATGCCAGTGGGATGAGGTGTTCCAAAAAAAAAAAAAAATGGTTCAGTATTTATCTTTTGAACATAGAAACCAAAAAAGAAAAGGTCCTTATATACTGAGGATGCAAATTTGTTCATAGCAAAAAATATTGCTGATTCAGATAACCTTTACTGCCAAGATACAGCCACAACAGTGGTTCTAAATCAACATTTATTATACATATAGGAAACATTTGTAAATCTTTCCTCAAGAAGCATAAAGGTACCATTTGTCGTACTGATATGCGTGTATCCCCATATAGTGTAGTTTCAAATTTGTTACCATGACCACCAAACCAGGGCAGTCTGGGGTCACAAGTTTTTGATTGGTCATATGATGGGAAAATATTAGAAAATCATATCAAGAACCATGCAGGATATATAGATGCCAAATAAATATGAAAGTATCTTGACAAGTAGTGTAATGTTAGTTTGTTGTATGTCGTGATGCCTGTAATCTCAGTGAGATGGTACTGGCTAAATATTTGGACTGGTCACCTGTACAGTCAGGTACAGGCCTGTACCATCTCGCTGAGATTGGTGATGCCTGGTGCCATAGTGGAACCACAATGGGTTTAAAGTTCAACATAATGTTTATATATTTTGAATTCAATTTTTTTTTTCCAGTGTATGCAAGTTTACATGATTTTTTTTTCATGGAATGATTTGTTTGTATTTTTCTGTTTGTAGCTCCATACGAAGGAGGGGTGTGGAAAGTCCGAGTAGATCTGCCAGAGAAATACCCATTCAAGTCACCCTCTATAGGTATCGTCATCAACAATATTATCACTATCATCATCCTCAAATTATTGTCATCTTTGATTCAGATGGTATATCCAAATATGGCAAAACCAAGTCTGGTTCATATCATCCAACTTGGTCTGTTATTTTATGCATCTTAGGTAGAAGATGTGTCACACCCTACATTAAAGATGAAGATAATAATGGCTACATGTATATCGTGATCTATTTTCCATTGTTTGCAATAAATGTATATAGATTTGTGTGCTAGAATCAATGAACGTAAACAATTGGTGCATCTGTAGAGAAATGTAAATTGTAGCATAAAATCAAGTCACAAAAAAAAAAAAAACCCTCCAACTAGGTATTAATTAAAAACACATTTTAAAGGGAAGTAATCCTTACAAATGTGGGAGAGTAATTGCAGTAACATTATCAACAATGATTAATTACATCAAGAAATGAAATTTTTTTCATAAAATATAGAACTGTGAGAATTGTCGTAATAAAAATTTATATTTTGTTTCAAATGATAATAACAGGTTAGATGCATTGTTGTCGTACAAAAATGCATAAATTAATTAACATGTAATTAATTTAAGTAATTAACGTCACACAACTGAGCAATTCCATTTGCCCCATTGGATTAGTTATCTAAGCCATGCTGTTTAAAAGAATTCATTTGAACATGCAAAGATCATGTTAATAAGAGTCTAATTGTATCTGTCCAGTTGAAGATTCCATTTGTCCCATGGGAGTATAAATATAAGCCATGGTGTTGCAAGGAGTAGATCAGGATGTGCAAAGATAATTTTAATTAGAAGAGCAAAATTTCATTGATTAATTATTGAATAAGAAGGCTGTTGAAATGATTTGTCAAGTACACTTCATTGTACAACTGGGAATTAATGAGTAATTCATACCATGTGAAACAAGTTATTTGAATACATACAATAAAATGAAAATATGTTTGAAAGATCATTTCTGTAGTTATTTGAACATTTCAAGAGTTGACAATTGAAGAGTTGACAAATCATTTGTTGTTCCAAGGTACTAGCTGACATGATTTTGTCCCATGCATGCGCACTCATCTCTTGATGATGAATATAACCTCTTGAATGGTGTGTTATGTGCAGTGACAGCTAGTGCACTTTATTGGATTTAGGAAGAATATGAAGGTTTCTGAAGTCACTATGAATATGACAGTCATGCATATTTAAACTTTGCAAAAAAAAAAAAAGATGAAACAATTAAAAGACATGGTCTAATTATTATTATGTTAAGAAACAAAATCTTATGATGATCATAACAATGGGTATTCGTTGTAATGAAATTATTTTCAAATCAAAATTATCAAGTAATGAAATGTGTCATACATAATGGTAATTTAATGTCTTTGTCACGTACCGTGTATGGTTAATTAGTATGGTTGTTGTCAGTCGATGATATAACTACACTACTCACTGACATCTATGATTCAGGAAACATTATGAATATTTTGTTCCATTTGTATATATGAGCATTCTGTAATCACCCATTATGAAATAGATATTGGATTAAGTACATTAATTGTAAGCATAGGAAAACGCAGTAACTTGCACTCTGAAAATGACAGAAGAAATAGAAAAACAAAACTATTTATAAACTCGAGTGCTGATCGAGAGCTCTCATTTTATATTTATCTGTACAAGGAAATTTCCTACTGAAATGAATCAGAAAATGAAAAGTGTAATTAAAATAGCAGACATAAATTTCAATTTTAAGAGGTTTTCTATGTGTACTCGGCTATTGCTCGTTCATACTGATCATTGACTAAATTTTTCATAGTCAAGTACTAATTAAAATGGGCTTTTTTAGTATTGTTCATAATTTCTAAACACTTCAGTGTTTTTTGTAAGTAAAACTTATGTATGTAGGTTAATGCTTCAGTCACAACTGGGCTATGAACCCCGTAACCACCGGTCAAGCTACCATTGATTTTTCTTGGGTTTCGCACCACTTCCTCACAATTCTGCGAGCCCTGCATCACAGTGGCATGAAAATTTCGGGGTGTGNAATTCTGCGAGCCTTTCATCACAGTGGCATGAAAATTTCGGGGTGTGCGAGGGCTGCAATCAGCTTAACTTTTTGTTAAGATATTTTTCGGGATTGCTGTCGCCTGAAATCATGGTGGTGGGGAGACAAATTGGCGGCAGTACCAGCCTGACACGACAGTCGCCCAACAGTGCAACTGCAGCACCACACTCGCACGACATTACGGTCAGCCGTGTCATTTTCGTGGCCCTGCTGGAAAGTGGCATTAATTAATACATTTTTTTTTTTTTATACTGCGGATGAATATTAACGGTAGAATTAAACATGTGCATGCAGAACAGGAAAATTACTATATGATAGATTTGTAGCCCTTGGGTCTAGTGATATTTCAACAAATACTCAGGTGACTGGTAAGGCCTGTGGGCCTCTTGTTGAATGAATATCCTGTTTCTTCTGTTGTCAATGTTATTCAAGGTCATGGTAAGAAATATCTTAAGGCGGGATTAGACTGCATATGAGGGAAGTTCTTTGTGTATATTTGATTGCATGTTTCAGTATTAAAAGTATTTATCATAAGCAATTTTCTTGCAGGTTTCATGAATAGGATATACCACCCCAACATAGATGAAGTGTGAGTGTTTCAGTATTCAAAAACAAAAATCAACAATGACTGCAGTGACAATAGCCAAACTTTGTGCTAAAAATAAGTCAACAAAATTATTTTCTTACTGTTGGGATTAAATAGTTCCCTTAATTTACATGAGACGAATTGTATATCTTGATTCTGCTTTTAACCACTGGCAGACACATCATGGTCACATACATCATGTAAACTGAATGATGACATCTTGTATCAAAAATTAATTTAGACTTCAATCTTTAAGGTATGATAGATTTTGTATTTAAAATAAAATTTAAAAAAAAAAGGGAAAATTGATACATTCCATTACTAGGTATATTGATATTCCTTAATACATGTGTATTGGGATGAATTAATTATTTCAATTATAATGTTGGTCAGAATTATTTGATCATGCCAATAACAGCAGATGCATAGTCATAACACAGCTGAGTACAGGGCGTTTACATAACTTTAGACTAGAAAGCGTTCTGATCGTTTAAAATGACAAGATGCTTCCTCCGTCACCTCCGGTTTATACGATTAGAATTCCATCACCTATACTCGCCTCGTAGCAAAACGAAATTATACACATATCCGCGCTTCATTGGCTATTAAAACTCACAGATTTAGAAATGTCTGTATAATACCTGTAAAGCTGAATTTAAACCACTGTTTGTTAAGTGATATTTTGCATTAACATTTAAAGATTAATATTAATATAATTGTCTATGCTGACCTACTAGGACTTCTCCTGGCCCAAAATATGGGCCCGTCAAATTTGAATCGTGTAATTTCAAACACTCGAGCGGAACATCATTTTTTGTGGATATTTTCTTTCTCCATTTTTAAAGATGAATATACAAATATCAGGAACCAAGTTTGTTACTAAAACTAACGGTATAAAAAAGACCTATTTCTATACCATGCTCATTTTATTATTCTAATAGCGTGTGATTAACAGTCTTCACTATTCGACGATGTGACTCCCTCGGATTGCTTACATCGGACGAGTCAAGGGAATTAGACTTTCTACTACTGTGATTGGAGGGGACCAAAGTTCACAGTTAGAATACTCTAATCATAACAAATAACTTGGTACTTCAGTTTCATGATAGGAGGGCTATTGTCTTTTCAAAAGGTCTACAAGTAAAATCAATGTATTACGATATTAGATGTTTTTTATGCCTGTCCATTCAGAGAAGAGTAGTACTTTAAAATGCATCCTTTTTTAAAATTCAATTTCCACTTATGAGTAGTATCTAGTTAATATGCAAGCTTTGTTGTGGCTTATTTTCATTATTGGGGGGAGGGGGGGGGGAAGAAAACAAACCAGGACATTTAAATAAAAAGCAACACAAATACTACATTTCTATTAAAATTTTGGACTGCTAACCGGATTAGAGAACAAGTATGAAATGTTAAGCCCTGTGGCCCTTTTTACAAAAATGCCTTTTATTACTTCTAAGATAATTTCTGTTTTCAATAAAATACACTTCACAAGGTCATAGATAAGTACATGTAGTATATGTTGAGTTTTAATATGAATGTATAGAAATACTCTATACACTAATTTTTATGCCCCCGCCATAAAATGGCCGGGGGCATATAGTGTAACACTGTTCCATCATTCTGTCATCATTTGGTTTCCATTCATCATCTCTGCAACAGTTGCACACATTCAACTCAAATTTAATATATGGATACGTAAAAAGTAACGCAGGTCAAGTTCCAATTTGGTTGTTGTTCGATGATTTTTTACAGAGTTACCCCTCTTGAACTTAGGAAAAAATAAGAAATTTTCAGTTTCCGCTCTTTAACTTTTGTAGGGATGTATGTATAAGGTTGAAATTGCATGTGCAGGTATATTTAAGTACCAGAATATACAGGTCAAGTTCGAATGTGGCTCTGGTCGAGATCAATATATATAGGCTTGAGGGCCTCATGGTTTGCCTGTATGGACAGTTTAATGTCACTGTTCAACTCTTTACTCGTAAACATTTTGTTCAGACAAATATAACAAAAGTTGTTTAGTTATACTAGATCTATCAAACCATATCAAGATATAATCCTGTGGGCCTCATGGCTCACCCGTTCAGATGATTGAAGGTGACTATTTATAATTCTTTACTCAAAAACATTGTTACTTAAAACATGTTTAGTTTTACAAAATCTATCCAGCTGTATTAAGATAGAGGCCTGTGGGCCTCAAAGCTTACCTTTGTGGACGATTTGATGTAGCTATTAATAACATTATTCAAAAACATTTTGTTTAGTGATAATTTTTTACTCATAAATATTCTTTTTAAACATATTGAACAAAAGTTGTTTAATCCCCCCCCCCCCTAAAAAAAAAAAATCGCAGGGCTCAATTTCACGGACAAAAAAAAATTGAAAGTAATACCTGCAAAATGGCTATAGCATCCCAGATTCCTTTTGCTTTTCAAGATGTTGAACTGAAATTGAGTTGACCCTTGCATTTGAAAAACAGTACTTTCAATTTTATCCTTACGAATTTCATTCATTTGACTTGACTGAAGGCAGGGGCATTCATGTCGCACCAACACATCTAGTTAAAAAGCTGCAATAGATTTTTTTCATGCAAATATGCCACAGCGTTTGTCATTGGACACTGTACAGACACATGTAAATCATGAGGATGAAAAATGTTCATTGTTGATTTCAGATCCGGTACCGTTTGCTTAGATGTAATCAACCAAGCATGGACAGCAATTTATGGTGAAGATTTTTATTTGTTTGCCCCATCCACATATTTACAAAGTCAGATTTCATCATAATATACTGAAGATAAGATTAATATACTTTTCTGTCAGTTTTTGAAAAATCACATTATAAATTTAGCAAGTTCTGCAATCGCTTGGAAAGAAAATTTTACTCAAAAACTGTGTGTTGGTCTATCTGACAATAGACAAGATTTATTGTGATAAAGACTGCTGTATTTATTATGTAATATTTTTGTGTGACTTTTCCAGATCTGGCCAATATTTTTGAGGCTTTCCTGCCACAGCTTCTGACATATCCTAATCCAATAGACCCGTTGAATGGCGATGCTGCCGCCATGTATCTCCATAAGCCTGAGGACTACAAAAAGAAAGTCCTAGGTCAGTGTGTTCACAAATCTAATGATAGAGAAAGGTTTTGTAATCTAGCTGTAGAATCCTTATAGGTAATTGCACATACAGTTGAACTTCAATATCTTGAACACTGATATCTCGAACACCATGGTTATGTCATAGTGATTTGGAGGTCCCAACCACCTATTTTCTTAGTATTTTTACAATCGATATCTCACATTCATGGATATCTCAAATTTTTAGCTCACCTGAGCCGAAGGCTCAAGTGAGCTATTCTGATCGCCCTTTTGTCAGTCGTCTGTCTGTCTGTTCGTCTGTTAACCTTTTCAACATTTCGTGATTCTTCTTCAAGACCGCTGGGCCAAATTCAACCAAACTTGGTACAAAATATCCTTGGGTAAAGGGAATTGCAAAGTTTGTTCAACGAAGGAGCCAGCCATCAAGGGAAATATTACGAAAATGCAAATAGGTTGGTGGTCATTTAAAATCTTTTCTCTCAAGAACGCACTGGGCCAGAAAGCTTGAAAATTTATATGAAAGCTCCTGATATGAGAGGAGATCAGTTGTTCAGAATCATGACCTCCGGGGTAGCGATGGGGCCACAATAGGGGATCAAAGTTTGACATGTTATTAATAGAAAATCTTTTAAAAATCTTCTTCTCAGAACCACGGGCCAGGAAAGCGAAATTTATGTATGGAAGCTTTTCTGATATGAGGAGATTCATGTTTGTTCAAATCATCGACCAGCCGGGGGTACGATGGGGCCCCAATAGGGGATCAAAGTTTTTCATATGATGTAAAATAGGAAAAAATCTTTAAAAATTTCCTTGTCCAGACACTGTGCCAGGAAAGCTGAAATTTATACGGAAGTTTTCTGATATAGAGGACGATTCAAGTTTGTTCAAATCATGATCCCCGGGGTCGATGGGGCCACAATAGGGGATCAAAGTTTTACATATGATATTATAGGGAAAATCTTTAAAAATCTTCTGATGAAGAACCACTGGGCCAGGAAGCTGAAATTTTATATGCGAAGCTTTCTGATATAGAGGAATTCAAAAGTTTGTTCAAATCAATGACCCCGGGGTACGATTGGGCCACAATAGGGATCAAAGTTTTACATATGATTATATAGGGAAAATTTAAAAATCTTCTTCTCAAGAAATACTGGGCCATAAAAAAGCTGAAATTTATATGACAGCTTCCTGATTTAGTGGAGATTCAAGTTTGTTCAAATCATGACCCACGGGGGTACGATGGGGCCCCAATAGAGGAGGATCCAAGTTTACATATGATTATATAGGTGAAATCTTTAAAAATCTTCTTCTCAAGAACCACTTGACAGGAAAGCTGAAATTTATATGAAGCTTCCTGATATAATGGAGATTCAAGTTTGTTCAAATCATGACCCCCAGGGGTATGGTGGGGCCACAATAGGAAATCAAAGTTTTACATTTTGAATATGTATAAAAATTGTCTTCTCAGACCAAAAGACAACATTTACCTTAAGCTTCCTGATGTAGTAGAATCAAATTTGATCAGATCATACCCTCCCGGGGATAGGGCAGTCCACAACAGGGGGATCAAAGTTTTGCATAAAATGATTCTTCTCCTAAACCATTGATCAGTTTTAAGGAAACTGAAAATTCTTTTCTAAATAACCACGTCTGAGCCAGGGCCAGGTCACTCAGGTGAGCGATGTGGTCCATGGGCCTCTTGTTTCTTGGTCCCATCAAGTTTGAGATCACGAGATTCGACTGTACATACAGTTATACATATATATTGGGATCTGCTATAGCAGTATGGTTTTGAGAAATTGAAGTATCAAATTACCTTAAGTTTGGAGCAGCATTGCATTATCAATGCTGCTATATCCGGTTTTATCATGTAGAATAGTTTAAGAAGTTACCAGTTAGGATCATTCTCTGATTTAAATAGAATATTCATTGATCATATTACATTATGTATTTTAACAGAGTATGTGAAGAAGTATGCCACGGAGGAAGCATTGCGTGAGCATGATGACCAGCACAGTTCCTCCAGCGAGTCCAGTATGAGTGACTTTTCTGAGGATGAGGCTCAGGACATGGAGCTATAACCTCTGGTCAATATTGTGTACATATACCTCATTCCTCTGCCACAGCACTGGTCTCTGGATTATACCCCGACTCAGATGTTTTCTTTGTAAATCTAGGTACATATTCCAAAATTTCAAAATTTTTGAATTTCCAAGATTATTTTAGTTTCTGCAATGGGATATTTATAAAGATTTTGTATTTTCCTTTGATTTTGACTACAGAGCTCAATTCATTTCCAACATTGATGTAAATCTAACTATAGGTTGTCTGTCCCTTAATTCACCCAAAGCTGGCAATATTTGAAATTGGTAATGCTCTCAAAGAATTATTCCAAAGAAAGTCATTTATGTAATGGATAATTTTTAACAACAAATTAAGTTTAATATCATTGAAATGGACCATTGAATATTAATTTGATATCAATTTATGCGATGTTTTAAACTTTGAGGATGGAAAAATTACTTGCATTCACTAAAATGTGCAATGAAATTTGATAGTTCTATACTGGTTCTGAATGTAAATTGAAATATTAAATGCAAGTTTACATCCGATATTGCAGCAAAAAGGAAAGTAGATGCCAATACACTGTAGCTATTTGATGTTCTAATTCAGAATCTGTGTACAGTTTGAAATTTATGACCTGAGCAATGCTGTGGCATTGGATTCATTCTTTTTTTTGGGGTCATTTTAGTGAGAAATGAGAAAAATAATCATGTTTTCAATTTCCCTCTATTACATAGAGAATGGATGCAGAACAAATGGTAACTCTGCAAATGTCTGTTTCGGAACTTTTTTTTTTTTTGATTATTGATTGAATGTAAGAAAAAGCTCTTGTTTTAATATTATTATTATTTTTTTTTTTTTGGAGAATGTACTTGGTATATTTGAAGTGGAAGTGATGTTGATTTTTGGCCTTGTCAATGTTGATTGGTTGTGGTAGGATATCTGCTTTAGTCTCTTCGCCATTTCTAGGAGTTCTCTTAGTTTGTGTATGAAAATTTTATGTGATACTAGATGCAAAGTAGTTCAGATATATTTTTTTCCCCAATTATCTTTAGAAATAGTTCATGATCTTTATTGTTTAACTCTCCTCCCCATTTTCCTCCTTTACTTTGGGTGCAATTCTATCTGTTCTGACACACATTTCATGTTTCAACGAAGAGGTCAATATTTTTTATCCCTAGAGACCACATAAAATCTACTAGTGATATGTTTAAAAATTGTTGAAAACTTTTCCCTTGCCCATACACCTTGCATTACTTAGAAGTAAAAGTTGCAGTTTGTTCGAACGAGACCTTAAGAACTGAAGTTCCATGCCATGATATGCATTTGCATAATGAAGAATCCTCACTGTTACTGAATTGAGCATTGTGCATAGGTCAGAGTTTGTTTAGTCTCGCCCACAGCTTGTGAGATGTGTATATCCTATATGGATGAGAGATAGAAGTCTATCAATCTTCTCTCAAACACTTGGAATGTAGGAAAAGTATGATATTAAGCTCATCAATGACATTTATTTCTAATAGATGTTTAAAGTTGTGTATGTTTTGAGAGATGTTTCCCAGATGACCCTGTTTCCATTGTTAATACATTAATCACTGAGAGAAAATGTTCAGTGAGAAAGTGGTGAAGTTATGAGTGTTTTGTGAGGATTTGGAACGTTATGCATAAACTGTAGAAAATTTGGTTAGTCATAAGTTTTCTGTGAGAACGTGGTAAGTTTTGCTTGTTCTTTGAGGATGTGGTATGTTAATTATGAGAACTGTTTTTCCCCCATGAGGAGTGGCTTTTTGCTGTTTTAATTGTGAAATATCTTATTTTATTGTTTTATGTCTGGCTCATTGTTGGCTTCCCGTGATCGTCATACTGAAAACTGTATGCTCTTGCGCATGGAAAAACTCTGTGTTGATACAAAGTACCCTTGGCCATGTTACGATGTTTTGTGAAATCAGCATATTTTTGGTGTTTTGTGAAGCAGGTAGCTTAATATTGTAGCCATTGCATTGTTATGTTTGAAAGTGATACATGTGGACACGCTTTCATATGGTAATCCTTTGTGTATTTGTACATATTATATATTCCTGTCAGATAATAGGAAAAAAACACATGTTGATTTTGAATTTCTTGGAAAATGTGAAAAGTGGCTAATTTTCTTTAAATGCTATCACTACCAAAAGATTTAACAAAAATTTAGATATGTAATAAGTATAATGAAGCAATAGCTTGACCTACCCTTATGTAGAACCACATTCTGTTGTATTAGCTGGTTGAATTTGTCATTCCCAGGTCTTACCTTGAAGAGTGTCCTTTTCTGATGTACATGTGATTGTTTAGAATGATAGATCATTTATATATATATCACAGTATATGTATTTATATTTACAGAATGAAATAAGTAGAAACAACATTACAAATATTTGGATTATGTGGTGAATTTATTTAAAAAGTTGAAAGAAAAACAATTGGACTGATGGCAAGTGAAAATGAAGTAACTTTGCCTTATATGTATAGAAATATAAATGGGCAAAGTTTAGGCCTAAATTAAAAATTTTGCCTTTTCCGACCTGATTTTCGGACGTAGGGTGGTAGGTAGGTAAGATATTTTATTTTCTACCAAAAATAACTTCGTAGGCCTTATTTTCTCTGGTAGGTAGGTCGATAAAATATTTTATTTTATTTGATATTATAGTTTGTCTACTGCTTTTGTAGATCATATACCTGTATATATATATACATATTGTACTTGTTTTGTATATTTAAACTTGCAATATATTGTATATTATTGTGTTTTGTGAGCAATCAGTCAAACGTAGAAAGGGGTGGGGGGGGGGTTACGCACAAACCATAAAACTTAATTCTTCTGGTCCAGTTTAAGTCACCAATGACCGTTTTGACGTCGCAACACTCGTGTAATTTATCACGGCAGTTGTATGCTACATGTGATAGTAAATGTAATTACTAGTGGGTGCAAATCAATTGAACATGTGTATAAAATATATTCTTGAAGAAAAAAAGTGTTTTTCTTCGTGTCAATTGCCTTTGTGTCATATTTATTTAAAACTGGTCGGTCCATAAAAACTCTATAACTACTAGTACCATCGAAAAAAAAAGTCGGTGGTACATTCAGTCACAAAATAGAAATAAATTTATTGTATTATTATTTATCGTATATTTCCCACTTGCTGATACGCGGTAAATAGAAATTTCTTTAATTCTTAAACAAGCGGTAACTTAATATTCAACATGAAATGTTGGTATATATAAAGTATAATTACAGGCAAAGGTAAAATAGATTAGTGTTTGCCTCTGCGGATTTGTCATGCACTACTTACACATGTATTTAGGTATACTTACGGTATTTACTATGCTGATATGCATGCATATCATCCGGTGTTTATTGAACACTTTCCACGTGCTTGTATTTTACAGTTCAAGCAAAGTGCAGGCTTGTTGAAATCTTTACAAATACTCTGGGAGTCAAAAAAAAAATTTTGGTTGCATATCCCTACGTTCGGACCGATCAGTGTGTCATTCGACCATTTCAACAATCAAGTGGTCATTGAAACAAGGTCATTCAGCACGGACTGGGTCTGTGAACGATTTACGATGTACTCGGTAATTTGTCTCCCAACAAAACTGAAATGAAATCATTGCGGTTTCTCCTTCTCTTTCACAGTGTGTGTGTAGGGGTTTCTCAAACATACTTAATGTTCGCTCTCTCTCTCTCTCTCTCTCTCTCTCTCCTCTCTCTCTCCTCTCGTAAAAATGGTTCATAATCGGCTCGCGCATGTCCACTATCGTTTGGAGGGGGGATTAGTATCGTCCCACAAATCTGAATAACCACATAGTTTACTACAAAACGAATAAAAATGAAAAAACATGATTATGTGCAATAAATACAATCTTTGTCACTGAACGTTTTGATCATTACCGCCATGGTGATTGCGTTTTCTGGAGCAATATTTTTCTGCGTATCGTATTTTATAACCAGTCGGTATTAGCATACATGTATGTATAATGCATCTTAAATTGCACGAAGTGCAGCGATTGATCTGTTTTTAATTCATAACCGATCTCATCATTATCTCTGATCGGACAAGTTGTGTTGG
Source organism: Ostrea lurida (assembly GCA_903981925.1). Taxonomy (NCBI): domain Eukaryota; kingdom Metazoa; phylum Mollusca; class Bivalvia; order Ostreida; family Ostreidae; genus Ostrea; species Ostrea lurida. The sequence continues at coordinate 1,744 of CAJDSM010035789.1, read as the reverse complement.
GTCTGAATCCATGGTTTTTGTCCCGTAAATATTATGAAACTTTTCCATATCTTTACCCCTCTTTATGCTACAATTTCGTACAGTACCTAATTGCAAATCAATTCATTTACTTATGAAACTATGCATTTTATATTAAAAGATACTTTTGATGATAAGCACGTTTTTATAGTCGCTGCCGATTAGTATATGTTACATGCGGGATTTGGAAGGGTCTCAGCTCCGAGCTGCGTCGGACAGGAGTACATGTACTTAGTCCTTATTGGAAAAAAAATCTGAATTTTGATAAAAATGTTTTGAGCGGTAAATGCAGAAATAAGATTTCGGTCGTCGCAACAGAAATGAAAAAAAAAAATATCACTGGTAAATACAAATAAAGGATTTTCAGTCGGAACAATTTACTGGGTCGGTCGGAGAACCGCAAAACATACAAATTTAATTTAGGCCTTACATTGTATAAATATAACAAAGTAAGGGAGGGCAACACGGATCTCAGACAAAGCGAAGGCAGGATATAAATAGGCGAAGTTAACATGGTGTTAAACGTAATAATAATAAAAACAAAACAAACAAAAAACGGTTACAAAATCAAGATACAGGGCAAACATGACCTCCGACGAAAGTGAAGGCAGAATCAGGTTGCCATGGAGGAGTAAGCATCTTCTGCTGCGGTCACACCCGCCGTGAGCCCGTTAGTATGAAATAAGTAAATGGGATTACCGGTAGTAAATTAGTAGGAAAATGACGTCTAACTAAGGTATGAACAATCGGTCAATATATGATTAGTGATATTTGTATCGCCAAAACAAGGTCATTTATAGCGACCGTAGATCTGCGAATATGACTTTAATCAGATTTGTTATTAACCTGCAACATATTTTTTTTTTGTTAGTAGTTGGGCCTCGCTTTAAAAGTCCTCATTATCACGCATGGCTGCGTCTTGCTATATAATCAACTGGGAGATATGCAACCATAAGCAGGGAATGGTACATTAACACATAAAAAAGCGAAAATTGAAAATTGCCAAGTTAAAGCATCCGTTGGTTGTCAGTCTGCCATAGATCAATATTAAGTAAATATCAGTACCGAAGCAGATATGTCAATTCTGGTGTCCTTTATTTTGAGTATGTAGGGATATATTATATGAACATACTTGATAAGACATCAATATACTTATCTATATGAAAGGTTGAAGGACACGTCAAATTTTTTGTTTTTATCCTGTAACAGTAATTGAACAAATTCTGCTTCGTATGAATATAAAAATAAGTCTGCCAATAAGGGGGCACAATTAGTGCCCATAGGAATTCCAACAGATTGTTGGAAGATATGGTCTTTAAAGACTACATAACTATTATCGATAAGAAACCTGC
>CAJDSM010035788.1:0-19613 GCA_903981925.1 Ostrea lurida | reverse complement strand
TTACATACATTTAACGAACTACAATTTTTTGCAGCCCTTAACAAAATCCAATTTCTTGATTTTTCCATCGAAGTTGTGTGTTCAAACTGATAATTCCCATTCATATAATTGTACGCCATTTCTTAGTGGATGGCGAATACCGGGGGGGGGGGCACTTCGTTTAATTTTATGGGTAGGGACGTGCCGCTGAATTGCAGACCCCGCACCCTTCATATATTTTAGATTTGAGAAATTGTATACCTTTCATAATAATTTTTCTGTTCAAATTGGTGATTTTCCCATATGAATTAACAAGAATTGCCAAAGCTGGATCAAATTAAAAGGCCATTAATATAATTAATTGAGTAAACATTAACCTTAATCAATATTTCATGCTGATTTTATACCTTGTCATATATTCTTGAAGTGGAAAAGGGCTACTTATTCCAGCGGCACGTTCCCTATCTCTATCGGTATATAGTAAGTCCCCCCCCCCCGAGCGAATTATTGAGCCCCATGACTGTAGCAAACAAACTACCAGCAGTTAGATGAGTCTAGTTCACGAAAATGAATTAAGAAATATTCCCATTTGTATAACGTTTTAGATAGAGAGAGGCTTGAATATTGTTTATTATGAAATTTCATTTTATATAGGCCTTGAATCTTTGTCATTAAACTTACGGAAATGAGGTCGGATGTCTTTGGGTCATATCTTAATTATCAAAAGACGTTCCGTGCTAGTACGATACCAATTAATGTCATTAAACCAATGTCAAAGTCCCGATTTAAAATCTGTGAATCATAGCTTTGATTGATTGTATAACGTGCCACTCGAGAATATTTCACTCCTATGGCGACGTCACCATTGTTGGTGAAGAGCTGCAAAATTTAGGCCCTTGATCGGCGCTTATGACCTTTGAAGATGGGGGGCTTCTTTACCATGCCACACCTGCTGTGACAAAGGACCTTGGTTTTTGTGGTCTCATCCGAATGACCGCCCCATTTAATTGCTCCTTACACCAAGCAAGGGGTACTGAAGACATATTTTAAACCGGGTATCCAAGGGGTTTACACACATGTAGCTGGAGATACTCATGAAATCTGAATAATTAAAATTTTTGCTATATCCACTGTGAAATATTGTTTTGTGTTTATATCCATTCAGCAGCTCAAGTTGTTCAAAGAAAATCGCAGTTCATCGTTCATGTTCATTTTTATAACAATCTCGACAGTATTATCATGAAATTGCAAAATACCGTATACGTTTCAAAACCCAAAGTCGACAACTATTTTCATTGTCTATTCCCATATTTATAGGAATTAAATGCAGTTTACCAAACACCAATGGAAATGATGCACTCATAATTTCAACAAACGCTTCTGTCGTGGACTTTGATGCTGATGTAAATTTTTCGTGTAAACCGGGATTTTATTTGACAGAGCAAGGAAAAAGTATCAAATGTCGAAATGTTGGTCTGTTGACCTTGCCAGAATGTGAAGGTATGTAATATAATTCACGTGGAACTTTTGTCAAATGCACACAATCAACATTTGATAAGTGGCCCATTGTATGCAGTAACTATATGTACGTATTTCTATTTTCTCTTTTACAGCTGTTCTTTGCCACAGACCGACGTTTATTGACAAGAATACTGATTTGAATATTTCTTTGCACAAAGAAAATTATTCATATGGTGACTTAATACATATTTCGTGTATCAATGGAAGATCTTTAAGAGGTCAAGCAATCGCTGTCTGTGGTCAGAACAAAGAGTTCAATATTACCGAACAACTCGTACACTGTTACAGTAAGCCATTATTTTTAGTAATGAGCACGTTTCAACTACTTAGCGTCCATTCTTTTAACTTCCATTCCATTAAACTTGAGTAAATTGTTACGAACACCAGTAAAGTAAGGAATAATGGATTTATTGCGGATTCATTGATATTTTCTTACTTTTGTTTTCAAACAATATTTAACACTGAAAACGTGATTTTAGTCAAATTTTCTGTCTATGTGAAGGCTAAAATCGTGTGTTTTGTGTGACATTCTGTTTTGCATTCTTAGTAATTTATCCATATCAGAATGGGTATACTGATTATTTTAACCATACAATTCTCCTTTGTACAATACACGGTATTTTGTATGATAAAATGATCAATAGAATTAAGTCAACGTGATCCTAAATTCATTATATGAGTGGTGCAAGCGTGGATATTTTTCAAATGAAATATTGTGAATAGAATGCTGTTTAAAGCGGTGAAATGTTGTAAAGATATATGCTTATTTAAGTATTACTCCTTATTTCCTCTAGATCCCGCGGAAGAGAGTTATCCACCGGATGTAGCTACAATTGTGGGAGCCGTGGTGGGGGTATCCCTTGTTCTAGCTATCACCTTCTTGGTTGTTATTGTCGTCATACGGTTGAGGTACAGTAATCATTAATTAAAAAAATCATTTCGGCGGCCGACCCCCAAGCACCTAAACGTTTTAGATGAAAGGAGTAATGTTTATTTAAGGGAACAAAAGATAATTAGTTATAATCTATATCTGGGAAAGTAATCTACATGTACCTGTACTAATATCATGTAGGTACATGTATATAAATATGGGCATACATCTATAAAAATGAAATTTGAAGTATGGATTTCAGGCATTTTATCCTATGTTAAATAATAGTATACATTATGTTGATATATGGTACATGACAACAAATGGTAAGGAGTAGCAAGGCATATAGCAATAAAACACATTATGCATCAAAGTACAGTAAACTTTTACTTTTCAATCATGTCCACCAAAATGAAGAAGTTCAGAAGTTGATTCGCCGTAGGTAATAAGGTTTAGGAGATTATATTTCATGTATCCATTCATTGAAAATCAATTAATTTCTTAGAACCAACATTTTGCAACATATACATAAGTTAAAATTGCAACTTTAAAAAACACTAATATTTTATACAATGTTTTATCGAGGAAAAATTCTCACAGGCGAAATGTTTTTGTAGTGTATACTATAATTGCTAAGAGGTATGCTGTTTTAAAAAGGGAACATATCATTCTCCTTTTGTTTGTTTGGTAATTTTATTTATTTTATTTCTTTTGTCATTGTTGTTGTTGCCATTTTCTTTTATATTTTGATCGCCGTTTTTATTTTGGAATGGAGGTTTGGTTGTTTTATATGTTGTTGGGTTTTTTGTTTAATTTGTTTTAATTTTTTATCCATTTTTATCCTTTATTTCCTAGTATTAATTTTTGCGGTGCTGCGTTCAATGAGGGAACATCTACGCTATATGTTAGGTTTTAAGTTTGTCAAATCGCCAGGATCGATAATCTTTTTGTTGTGAGGCAAACTTCTTCATGTGCATCACTAGGCTATACCGAAGTATACATTCTTCATTGCTATTGGGGAAGAAACCAACATATCAATTTCCACTGTGCTGTAAATTGTAAACAAATTGCACCTGAGAAAAGAATGCGACGAACAATCTACTGGTGAAGATAAAAATTCATTTACAGAAATTGCAGTTTTTACATGTGTCGCCATTGAACTGATTTTCTGATACACTGCAAGTTATCAATACCAAGCACGATTACTAAACCAATACACCTTATTGTTGCTTGGATAGGAGAAGATCAAACAAGAAGCCAAACTCTTACATCAAAACAGAGGAAAGTCATTCCTTGGACAACATTGACCACCAATACGCTGAAGTTCAGAAAAGGAACAACAAAGGGGATAAGCTTCCGAAGAAAACAGGAAGTAGGGTTACGCTAATTTTATAACGCTAGTAGCTGAAGCTTGATACATGTTCATACCTTTATTCATTTTCCATCTAATTGCTGTAGAATTTTATTTGTTTCAGTAAAAAAAAAATGACAGATACAAATCGTTACTGATCAATCAGATTTCGTCGCACAGACGTAAATTTACATTAAAAACATCCATTCAGTGATACTTTCCTTACATCAACGGTTTGGTGTTGTTTCAAGCAGATAAGGTCCCCTATGGACGTAAGAAAGGAATCAAAGTATCAATTGAAGTACTAGACTCTTTGTCCAGCTCTTGTTTTGTATTCTGTTTGATGGGAGATCGATCACCGTTTGTTATCCTTGCCTTTGCATACAATACTTAGTTTTCAAGCATTGTTTTAAAATTCAGAGAAAAACGTCGAGGAAACGTCTACATACTACAATCTGAACAGTACAGATGCTGAAAAGGCCAAAACCGCTAGACAAGAAGTATACTACGAATTTACACCGACATCAAGATCGTCACCTACAGCGATCAAAGTGGCCGAATTCAAAGATTTTATTGAAAAGAAAAAGAGAGATCAGGAATATTTTGCAGATCAATTCAAGGTAAATGAAAATCTCTTTTTGTTGATATTACATAAATAAATAGTAAATCTTAAGACGACATAATTTGAAACTGTACGCTTTTCGTATCAGCATATCAGCCTTTAGAAGTTAACATTGCACAACTGTGTGTTGATTCTTATACATCAAGGCAATGTTACATAGGTTTCAACAGTATCGTCTACAGTCAGCATTTTGCAAATTATATGATCGTTATAACAATATTGTTTAACAATGCAGTCTGTCATTGGGTCTAACGTACATCTTGCCAACTGTTAGGATAATTTTATACACTCATTTTAACTCATTACTCCGTTTACCTGATCTAAACAATGAGCTTACGGTGAGTGTAACTAGTCAACATGGAATACTTAATCCTCCTCGACAACTGTTTCCACCTCTGACGTGTCCAGGCATAGGGTTCCGTGTTTTCCAGCTCTTAATTTTATAGTCCTTATATAGAAGTTATCTGTTTTGAAGGGTACCCTTGCCCACGTGTTTAATCAATAGGAGTTCATGTTAAAATGATATTCTTTTACTTTCAGTATAGCCACTCATCATGACAATTTATCTCATAAACATGGCTTGTAAACACCCTTAATTTTCAAATCATGCAATTGTTCAAACAGCATAACTTGCATACATATTTCTTTTGTTTTTTATGTATTTGGAGCATTTATCGTCGTTTTTCTAATGGGAAAAGGCAGTCAGAAAAAAATATATCAAAAATTGGCATGTCAAAAAGTCTTGACAAGCAAATTATTAAGTAAATTTATACCATATTTCAGATCTTCAAAACCTAAAATATTAATGATGAAGAGAGAGAGAGAGAGAGAGAGAGAGAGAGAGAGAGAGAGAGAGAGAGAGAGAGAGAGAGAGAGAATCCTCTACTAAAAGGGGCATGGTTCATATCTCGCTAAATGCTTTTTAATCATAGATCTCAAGATTTCTTTTATCTCATTTAATTTTACGTTAAAAATAGTATTGGTACTCGCCCAATATATCCACATTCACAAGGCTCCTTACCTCTACCCTCCACCTACCTGCCCCCAAGTGTTTCTAAGTGCCTGTAAAAATCTAATCAATTGATTTGCGTCATTAATCTCTGAAACGGGGAAATAATGACTGCTAGAAACGACACAACACCAGTAAATTCGTCTTTTGTCTCAACAGAAATTTTACACTGGTCTTCAGTTTCCGGCAACGACTGCTGTGACACCAGGAAACAGAGCAAAGAACAAGTATAGGAGCATATACCCATGTACGGGGATGGTGACGTCATTATTGTACTGATGGAAGTTATCAACTCAGAACGAATTCTCGCTCTCTCTCTCTCTCTCTCTCTCTCTCTCTCTCTCTCTCTCTCTCTCTCTCTCTAACAAATCTATATCATGTTACATTAGCGGAAAATGTTATTGTACCATAAGAAATTGGATCTGTTCTTTGATTCTTTGCAGATGATGACACTCGAGTAAAGCTAAAGACTGATAAGGATTCTCCAAATTCTGATTTCATCCCCGCTCATCCCCCTCCCACCACCACTCATCACCCACTGTCAACTCACCTTTGGTTTACCACTTCGCCCAATACCCAACCATCACGTTCGACGCCCCACCCCGCCATTCACCACAATCCCCCGACATAGCATCTAATGTGCCTCCAACTACCAATGAACCACACCCCACCTGTTAAGCACACCCCGCGCCGACCTTTTCACACCCCACCACACTGACTTGTTGATAACCACCGAAACGCCTCGTTCCCCCGCCCACCACCTTTCCCACACCTACCCGACCCCACCACATGATCGGGACTATGGCACTACGGCGGGTGGTCCACAGGGGATGCTTACTCCTCCTAGGCACCTGATCCCACCTCTGGTGTCCAGGGGTCCGTGATTGCCCAACTCTTGTTTTTGTATTGTATTTTTAAGCGAGGCCAACTACTAACCAAAAGTTATGTTGCAGGGTTATAACGAATCTCGTTTAAAGTCATCATTTCGAATTCTACGGTCGCTATAATGACCTTGTTTGCGATTACAATATATCACTAAATCATATGTTGACTGATTTGTTTCATATCCTTTGTTAGACTGTCATTTTCATACTAGATTTGACGACGGGTAACCCCGTTTACTTTGTTTCGACTACAGGCTCACGGCGGGTGTGACCGGTCAGCAGAGGATGCTTACTCCTTCATGGCACCTGGCCCTGCCTTCGCTGTTCGTCGAGGTCCGTGTGTTGCCCTACCTCGATTTTGTAGTGTTTTTGGACTGTGATTGCGTTTGATACATTGTTACTTCGCCATTTTATATTTAGGACTACGAAGATTGATCACTGTTCGTTATCTTTGCCTTTACATGTAAAACTATCTTTGTCATTTATCGGAAATTTACATAGTCCCTATATGCCATATTCAGCAAATTTGTTATAGAAAACCCTTATGAAAAGAATTCCTGGCATTCTATAGCTCGAATCTTGCTACTGAATAACCATTGAAACATCCAATGAAATAAAAAAGTTTTAGTGAACATTTCATTACCCATCACGATCAAAGAAATTATGAGATCCACCAAGATCATCGAAATGAGGCAATAAACCAACATATACATAATTAATTATCTGGGACAATCGTTTACAAATTACTATGTTTGCAAATAAGCAAATAGATATGTAAATTACACAAATTGATCTTAGCCACAATACATCTTATAAGACCAATAGTATCAAAAAGGAGACCTTTTTCTCTTTGAAGGGATACGGAAATGTGAAGTCGTACATTGCAGCCCAAGGTACGTGATATAATATTCTATGATTGTGTAGGTTAATTGAGTCTCAGCTACAGGTATGATGCGTAACAGCAAAATGAAGACTTTCCACGTACATTTGTAAACAAAGCAAAATCATGTATTCAATCTTAGACATGATATTGACCTCTATGCAACATACATGTAATACCTTATACATAATAATTATGTATTTCAGGTATGTTGTATATAAAATTATACGTACTCGCACACATATTATTTAGTACTGCTTGAATATAGGGCCATTAGTAAACACGATTGATGACTTTTGGTGGATGGTTTGGAATGAGAAATGTGGGAAGATAGTCATGCTGACCAACCTTGTTGAGGATGAGAAGGTACATTCCTAGTAATAAGTTTTAGTTTTTGGTGTAACTATAAATGATTGGATATTCTGAATTCAAATTCTGAATTCAAATGCTTAGTAAACGTCTCCATATGAGTAAAAAATTATCAAGCGGGACGTAAAACAATATACAATCAATCAACCAATCAAATGCTTAGTAAAGGCAATTTTAAAAGGCATTGACCTAAAACAGAGATATTTTTATGGAACAAAGACATTTCGAAGATTCATGATAGTTTGCAAAATCAACATAATGGAAAATAGATTATCTAATATAAGTGGACTCCTTTTCAAAGTACATATTTGCATGGCGTTGAAAAACATTAATGTACAGACTAAGAATTATGTTCTTTCTATTACGCAGGTGAAGTGTATTCAGTACTGGCCCGACACAGACAAAATGACTGCAGGGAGTTTAACAGTAGAAGTAGTGGATGTGGAAAACTTCGCTGATTTTACAATAAGAACATTCAGTCTGAAAAATGTAAGGCAAATCAGCCTCTATACATGTATATACATTGACTACAACATCGGTATTGCTATTCATACAATTGTTACCACTTCAGTATCGCTGTGAGTGAAATATTCTCGAGTGGTACGTAAAGCAATAAATGATCAATCAATCAATTTATGTATATAATGATCACAAACCCATAATACCTCAATGTATACATGACGCCAGCTTAATCGACACCATACTTTTGAGGCAATACCCCATTACTAACCACATATGGGTTTATGTTTTTTTATGCAGCTGATTCTATACCCAAAAGCCCTTTTTGCGTATGATCAGTTGGTTTTTTTTTAATTGAGACAGACCGTTGACAAACAAGTTAATATTACAGGGGTTCAACATTCCCTTTTAAACTCACCATTTCGCAAATGCTATGGTGTTTATCATTATCTAGTTTGCCAATGTATGCTGATACAACCTATCATTTGGCCAAATGCTGCCTGATGTGTTTCTTACCAATTGTTAGTTCGTTCTTCATACACTTATTTTGACTACGAGTTACTTCTTTTATTTGATTGAGACAGAGCTCACGGCGAAAGTGACTTCACTCCTATGCTTGCAATGGTTACAACTTCTCCATGTATACAATCAATACTATCCATCAATACACTGACACGATAATGGAGTGAAAGCCAAAAAACATGTATATATATATATTACATGAGCATCTACAAAATATTTCCAATGCTATATATGCTTAAATCATTTCGGTTTGAGCATCACTGAAGAGACATAATTTGTCGAAATGCGCATCTGGTGCATCAAAATTGGTACCGTATATGATTTATATCATATACAAAATTATATATTCATGATCCTAACCACAGATACTAACCTATATTTTTTTCTGGATGTTTTTCTTTTGTAAATGACCTTTATGCATTTCAATATAGTTTAATATTCTTCTGACCAATAATACATTCTGTATATTATTTAATGTAGCATAATCTGTATTTTTACGAAAAATTAAATCTTTCAGGGTTTTTTACTATGTATACATCTAATAAAGATATGCTTTCATACGTAATTACAACATTGAAAGTAAAACCATACAAAAGAAAAAAGCACTTTTTTATTCCCAACCTATGAAAAATAACGAACAAAGTTGCATGGGATCAACACGTGTGTAAGCATGCGCAGTACTGTATTATTGTTTTAATTGCGATGTATACAAATGCCCTTTTTCTTTTTGTTAACAATAGTATACGTATTAAAATATTATCATAAGCATGCATGTGATATCTAATCATATATTTTTGCATTTACAGTTCAGAAATACGTCGAATATAAGCTATTTACTATAAACATATCAAGCGTGATTTTGAATTCTATTTCCATATAAGGACATCGCGTGACTATGACGTCTATCTTCTTCCCATTTATAAAATTATCACGTTGTAGACACGTTGTCTTTGGAGGCTTGTTTCTCGCTTGCTGCTTACATTTTGATTGAGCAGATATGGTGGTTTGCATTTTTACAGTTTATATATTTGATTTCCATAAAGAAATTACAGTGTAAAAAAAATCAAAAGATACAGATTATACTACTTTAAGTACATTGAACAAGTATATGTAATTGTATTTATTGACGTGCAAGGACAAGATCTAGATATTTTTAACCATTACCTTGGTGAAAGGTTATAAAATTGTGTGTCATAACCAAGCGTAATACATCAGATGGGCTTCTAAAGTCTGTTATGATCATGCGTAATGATTTTTAAAAAAGTGGAATTCATCTTAGACATGCGAGCCATATAGACTCGCTAATGGCCCTGATACATTGTCCGGGTGATCATGAGCTCCACGAGTATGGAAGGTGTTTTTTTTAGCTCACCTGAGCCGAAGGCTCAAGTGACTTCTGATTCAAATTGCCGTTGTCTTCTCGTCTCTTGTCGTTGATCGCTCTCGTTTTCGTCTTGTCGTACAAATCTTTTCCATTTTCACTTCTCAGAACTCTGGCCAATCAACCCAGCTTCTACACTCATCCTGGGTAAGGGGCTTCTTGTTGTTCACAGAAGGACAAGCCCTCATCAAAGGGAAATCAGATGAAAAAATAGGGTGGTTCAATTTAAATTTTCTTTCAAGACCACATGGGCCAGAGCTGACAAGTTATATGGATTCCTTATATAGGGGATTCAGTTTGCTTCAATGACCCCGGGTACGATGGCCACAATCTGTGGGCAAGTTGAATTGATTTTAGATGGAAAATCTTTAAAATCTTCTTCCTTCAGAACCAATGGCCAAAAAGCCATGCAATTATATGGAAGCTTCACTGATATAGAGGAGAGTTCAAAGTTTGTTCAAATCATGACCCTGGGGGCATGAGACTGGCACAAGGGGATCAAGTGTTGTACATTATGATAATATGAGGAAAATCTTTTAAAACTTCTTCTCAACACACTGGGCCAGGGAAAGCTTGAGAATTTATATGCAGCTCCCTATTATGAGGGATTCAAGTTTGTTCAACATGCCCAGGGGTTACCTATGGGGCCCAATAGGGATCAACGTCTTCTACATAGATACCTTAATAGGGGAATCGTAATTTCTCTTCTCAAAAACCACTGGCCAAAGGAAAGCTGATAATTGAATGCGCCTATTAATAGAGGAGATCAGTTTGTTCAATCATGACCCCGGGGTACTATGGGCCCCAATAGGGATCAAATTACATATATATTGGGGAAATCTTTACATCTCTTCTCAGAACACTGGGCCAGGAGCTGAAACTTTATGAGCGTTCTGATATAGGTGAGATTAATGTTTGTTCAATCATGACCCGGGTCACTATGGGCCCATAGGGGATCAGAATTTACTATGATTATATTAGGGGACATCTTTAAATCTTTCTTCATCGAACCACGGGGCCAGAACAAGCTGAATTTATATGGAAGCTTCCTGATTAGAGATTCAAGTTTGTCAATCCATTCCGGGGTACTAGCGGCCAGAGGGGTCAAAGTTTAAATATGGATGTACTCAGGGATTCTCTTAAAAATATCTTCTCAAGAACCTGGCGGCCAAAGCCTAATTTATTTTGGAAGCTCTCTTATAAAGGAATTCAAGTTGTTCCATCCTGACCCCCGGGTTACTATAGGCCCCAATAGGAGATCAAATTTACATATAATAATATAGGGTATCTTTATACAATCTTCTTCCAGATAGCACTGGCCAGGAAAGCTGCATTTTATGAAGCTTCCTGTATGAGAGATATTCAGTTTGTTCAAATCATGACCCCGATACCGGCTTACTTGGAGCCCCCAGGGGGATCAAAGTTTTACATATGATTATTAGGGAAATTTTAAATCTCTCTTCTCAGAACCACTGGGCCAGGAAAGCTGAAATTTATTTGCGAAGCTTCCTGTATAGAGAATTCAATTGCTTAAATCTTGACCCCCGGGGATTGATGAGCCCCATTAGGGGATCAAAGTTTTACATGCAGATATATAGAAATTCCTTAAAATCTTTTTCATTGACCGAAGAGTTGATGTTTACCTGAAAGCTTCCTATATGGAGTAGATTTAAGTTTGTTCAGATAATCCTCCACCATAGGTTGATTTAGTCCACAGTGGTACATTCTATAATCCAACATGCTTTCTTACTTGAAGCACTGGCTCTGGACTATGTGGCCCTTGGGCCTCTTGTTTTTCATTTGTTGCATCTTTGTCTGCTTGAAGTTTAGGAATACAGATTTTCTAAGATGCAATGTATTTAAACATCATTTTGAGCCATACTCAGTTTTCTATTAAACGTTTTTATCTATTCCTAGGGACACGTGGTGACAAAACATGCAAATTACAAAATCAATTTCCTTGCCCTAAACAGATATTTTTAAGATACACGTTAGTAAAAAATGACATACCGGTATATTCGAAAGTCCACACCGTAAGATGACCGGATTTTGTGCATGTACATGTGTATATGACAGCCTTGTGATTCGTTAACCTTAAAATTTTGTCAACATTAATTATTTTATCACCACTTTCATTTCTTACACTCAAAGAATACAGTAATACATTTCAATTCTATTTTCACGTGAATGACTTTGGACACTATCAAACGTTGTGATTTTTAGATTACGTGTATTTGTTCCAGGGTAAAGAGGACAGAATTGTTCTACAGTTCCATTTCACTGCATGGCCAGATAAAGGAGTGCCACTTTATGCTTCCTCTCTAGTTCACTTTCATTCCAAAGTGAAAAATGCGGGACCACAAGGCAAAGGTCCATTAATTGTTCACTGCAGGTAAACATCTCAGTTTAGACAATTATAGTAACATTATCTTTGCTGACACAACGTTCCTAAGATTTGAGATGTAAAATTGTATTACGAAGTAGAGTTCGTGAAGGACCGAATTCTACACCAACTATTTTAACGCCAATAGACTTACACAAGCAAATTGGCACTATTACCTGCTTTGAAATAGTGATAAATTGGGCTTTGCCGATCTTACAAGTGTCATCCCTTCCCTAATTGATAAGTGGTACCTTTCTGTTTATGTCATAGCGCTGGGATTGGAAGAACTGGGACCTTTATAGCGCTAGATTACCTAATCCAGCAAGCAAAGGATGCGAACTGTATTGATGTGTTTGAATGCGTAGAAACATTACGAAGACAGCGAGTAAACATGGTTCAAACAATGGTGAGTGTCAGTCATATGATCTACCAGATATAGATAGAATATTGATATGATTGTATCTCAAATTATGTACCGGTATACTGCTGCAGCAAATACACATTTACTGTAAGTTATTCAACATCAAAGGTTTTTCACAATTGTATATCTTTAATTCAAATGCGAAAGACGAGTGGAATAGCTTTGTGTTTCCATACATCTCATCTGATGCCCTAAATGTATTTCTTGTAGGAGCAGTATATTTTTGTACATCATGCTCTGTTAGAAGCTTTAATGTGCAAGTCGTCCGATCCTTCAGCGGCTGAATTTCCTCAAATCTACAAAGATCTGATGAATGTTGATCCAATTAGCGGAAGAAGAAATATCGACATACATTTTGAGGTAAGCTTAATTTTATAATGCTTCCACTCATGCGCAATAATAAAGTTTTCATGTCGTGTTTCTGGGTAATAGACTCGTAATGAATCTTAAACTTATTACATTATGTATGGCTTTGTACATGTAATAGGTGACGTAATCCCAACTCTGGTGTTCTCAGAGGTCCACTGTGTCATATTCGTAACGTTGTATTCTTTACATGATTTATTAGATTGATTACTATTTGTTATCTTCACTCTTTTCACTGGCAAAAAGGATGATGTTGTGGGAGTTTCACAAGTCTCTTTTAAAGTCAGCTTTTCGTTTAATAATAAATACGGCCGTTCGTTCGAATGCTATCTGACCTGTTTCATACCAACTGTTAGACTTTTCTTTAAACATTGATTTTAACTAAAGAGTACTCCGTTTCTCTAATAAGAATGGAGAGCTCTTGGCGGATATGGCTGATCAATAACGAATGTTTACTCCATTTTGGTCCTGACCCCATATTTATGTTTCCTGGGGTCCATGTTTGTATTGCTCTCACTTTGATTTTCCTTTTAAAATTTACAACTATGATCAGTGTTCGTTATTCTTTCCTTTTTTTGTAATTCTATGTCGTCAAACGGAAACGTATTTTCTTATTGCATTCGTATTTTCAAAACATTATGCTTAATATGAACTACTTTGTACAATTGATTATTTCGAATTATTTTAGATGCATACGTTTTGAATTAATGGTAACTAAAGTAAATATTTATGCATCAGTGTTCAGTAAATATGGACGTTCCCCTTACATTTTATATACAGGATTTGTTGTCTGTATTGTACGAAGTCCCCGAAAGTGCCTACAACTTTGCCAAAGATCCAGAAAACAAAACGAAAAACCGTTACAGTAACATATTGCCAGGTAAGTATCTTTCAATATTTTGTACTAATTGATGTGATCCATATCTTTTGCAATAGCTGATTGATTGATGATTTCTTTTTCTTTTATACACAGTGGACAGCGAAATGCCCCAACTGAAAGATGAGGAAAACACACTCATTTACATCAACGCTGTGTTTCTTCCAGTAATCAGAATTTTTCAAAGGACCTTTGAATTTTCGAAATTTAATGGTGTCTTCAGCTGAAGAATAATTACATATTTCTTTCAAGGAAAGCATAAATTTTGTATAAATTTCTAACAATTTTATGTTTTAGGCCTATAAAGCAAATAGGTCATTCATTGTTACACAAATGCCTCTCAGAGAAACAGTGGATGATTTTTGGAAGCTACTTTCCCATCAAAAAGTCTCCACCGTAGTCATGCTGAACCAAACAGATCCAGATGAGCCGGATGGCAAACAGGTGAAGCATATTTCCTTTAAGTTGCTGACAAGGAAAATGCTTCATTTAAAAACAAACAATTTTAGAGAGTGGTTTTTTTTCTTACTATTTAGAATATCGGGATATATTGGCCAGATGGATCTGAAAGTAAGCAGTATGGTACAGTCATCGTAACTAAAGAGGGATCGTCAGACAAGGAAAAGGATTACACAGTTATCGACCTTCATTACAAAATGAAAGACGAAGTAAATTTTTTTTCGCCTAAAATAACTCTCATCTCATTTTAATGATACAGTATAAGGACAAAACATTTTTCTGCTGTTCAATGTCCCAGCTTGAATTTTGCACTCATATTAAAATATGCAGCATATTTGATCTATGCTGTAACACTGGTATAATGCAATACGGTGGAATATTACCGTGACGAGGAGCTCCTATTGTAAGGTCTCACCTAAGCGACTTGTTCCTAGTATTACTCACGTCAGAGGAACAGTATATAAACTTCATTGATGAGTTGTTAATAAAATATAGTTTTATAGATTACACGTGAAATATTCGTTCTTCACAGTATAAATCTTTACTATCATCAAATCTTGTTGAATGAAAATAAAATATGGCTTAAGACTTCCAATTATAATTGATGTAGAACTATTTCATACTGTGCTCTAATAAAACATTCCTATCAATCAAATTTCAGGATGACAAGAAGATTCGGATATTTAAATGTAATTTCTGGCCAGAATCCAAAACCATTCCGTCATCAGTGCTTTCCTTTCTAAAACTGGCGAATGCAGTAGAGTTGCACCACGACAGAAATAATACCGGGCCGGTTGTAATCCACTGCATGTAAGAAATCAATCACATGTAATGTTAGTTTCTAGTATTTAAGCGAAAAACAACATTACGGAGTACAGTACATTCTAATGCAATGTTTTGTAACACGTATTTGATTGATAATGCACTGAGATTTGAGGTGGTTAAATGAGCGTTAACGAGATGGGAAGCTTTCGATTGTGACGCATAATGCGTGACGCAAAAACATAACAAGATGGAAGCTTTCGATTGTGACTCCAAGCCGTGACGCAAAAAACATAACGTCAAATAATAATCATTTTCATAACAAAATAGCAAAAGAAATGTAAACATCAAGCAAAATTGCATTAGAATGGGAATAACTACCTTCTCATGTGTGATTTGCGACCGTTAATGCTAATTAAAGGTTGCAAACATCCGTTTTACCGGTTCCGCTTACGCGTCGCCGGCAAAACTCAGTTTGCAACGTTAAATCATCATTAACGTCGCAAATCACAAATGAGAGTAGTATCCCTAATTCTTAATGAGTCATTATGGCTGACTTCCTTTCAAAACATTAATGAACGTATAAATATCAGCATTATTGGTATATTCCTTTTAGATATGATTATCTAGCAGGATAGATCAGTCGGAGCACGTGTCGACTGCTCGGAGCACGTGTCGACTGCTGGTCCGTAGATCGCCAGTTCGAGTCCAGCAGGGTTTAATTTTTCAGATAACTTTCTACTAAAATTGTATTTTTACTAAATAAGATCAACGTATTCCCTTCCTTTGTTCTTTTCTTCCCAAATACGCATATTAAGCGTGACAATCTCACATGTTTTTGTCTACGCAAATTCTAGTTACTTGTAACACCTAGAAAGTTCGTTATCGATATTCTACGTCAGAATGGAGATCCGTGGTACCATTTTCAATATTTATTAGAGTAAATGATATTCAATAAAGGAGTCGTCATCCTCTAAGCAGATTAATGGAGGGGGGGGTGTTAGGGTGGAGTCTAGTAACTTTTTGTGTCGAAATGAAGAAACTTTTGTGAAAGCTTTAAATTAAATATTGTATCATTTAAAGTTTTTTCATAGCTCCTATGTAGGCAATCGCATAAATTGGTTATACAAAATCACATCTTTTAGGATTGATATCCGAATACAATATGATTTCATAAAGGGTAGAATCAACTTCCTACAAATCATGTCCTTGAGATAGAAAGAGAAGAACAATTAGATGACTCGATTGATTTATTTAATTTAACCAAATGTAATAATGGATAGGTAGGAGTATACAGTTTGTTAAATTCAAATTCAAAAACAGACATTTTCATGCAAATGCATTTATAATTGACCAATGCCGTTGGCATTAGGAGAAGAACACATGTTGATGGGTAAGATATGTAGACGAAAGGTTTTTGTTTGTATTCAGGAATGGGGCAGAAAAGAGTGGATTGTTCTGTGTTTTACAAGTGGTATTGGAGAGAATGAAAATTGAACAAGATGTCGCTATTCATCACGTGATTCAACGAATGCGTAGTGTGAGACCAAGCATCATTCCTAATACGGTAAAGTTCACAAGTTACTCAAAAGCATATCATAGAACTACTGACCATTTCTCGGTGACTGCCATGCTAAAAGCTATCATCGAGATACAATATTTATACGGGTGATGAATATTTGAAAATTCTAAACCGCTTATTGATGTTGCAGAGGTTTCAAAAGTTCCGTTTAAAGTCCGCATTTTGCAAATTCCGTGGTTGTTTTAACTATCTAATTTGCCAATACAACCTGTCATTGAGTTAAATACTGTCTGACATATGGTATACCAATTCTTAGACTGTTCTTTATATACCCTGAATTTTAACACTGGTTGATCCATTTATTTTATCAAGAATTACCGCTCACGTCGGCTGTCACCGATCTACAGGAGGTGAATACTCCTCCTAGGCACCTAGCTGATCTCACCTCTGGTATATCCAGGGTTCCGTTTTTGTCTCTTTTAAAATTTGAATTCCTAATAGGAGTTATGAGATTGATCACCGTTCGTTATCTTCACCTTTTCTTTTTTATTAAAGCCTAACAATACATAGTCGACTGTCATCATTTACAGCTAAAGTGCAAGACTTAGTAAAGTGTTTACAGAGGCGAGTTTTCATTGAATGACCACAAATGACAAAAACAAATGGGAATTATAAAATTATTTTAGTCCAATGTTGGAAAAATTGTTTACCTAATATGCATAATGATGTGAGCATACCGTTTCACCCTACCTCTAGTTAATTCGACATCAGCAAATACGAAAGCTCGTAGTTATCCAATCATATAATAATCTAAAATCATTGCGGTTGCTTTTGTTTCCATAGTTCTCCTTTATTCGCTTCCACTGGCGGAAAATTTTATGCATATATGTTTTTTTTAATGAAAAAAGTTATTGGATTGCAGTAATTATATTAAAACAAAATTGATATTTTGCATTGGCTAAGTTTAACATTCACTAGATTTTCTTTAATTTTTCTTACCAATAAAAACATGTATACCGAATTTCACTCATTCCTCTTTCTAAATGTTTCAGGAACAATTCAAATTCTGCCATGATGTCGTTATGGAGTTTATGAAGCAGTTTGACGCATATTCCAATTTTCAATGAAACAAAAACAGTTTCATTTAGGGAGTGATGGATGTGCATGCATTTTAAACAAACATTGCATTCTTGAACAAAATGTTCGTTGTATTGTAGTTGCTTGGGTTGGGGTATCTTGTATTGTAGAATCATAATTAATGTATTCATATTAGTTATTGCATTTTGATTGTTTTCCTTTGTTATATCGCAATGTAAATGCATTAAAGGCACATATATGTTCTTTGCCTTTACATGTACACGCAGCGTAATATTGATATTCGTATTTCTTTCGTTTTTTTGTAAAATCACATCAGACACTGGTTGATTAAGAGAAAACACATCAATTGTATTAAGATGAGAGATTAAGAACTCAGAGAGAGAGAGAGAGAGAGAGAGGAAAGAGAGTGTGTGTGTGGTGTGGTGCGTGTGTTGTGTGGGTGTACAAATAATGGAAATAATAAGAAAGTCACTTTCGTAAGATAAAAATATTGGAAAAACAGTATCATTTTACAGGTAGCTTAAATTACTCTCTTTGAGTGACTAAATGATGGGGAATTTAGGATTCGAATTCATAAAACTATCATCATCAATTGTTACCTGCTTTTGCAGTACAGCCTAAAACATCATCACGATATGATACATGTACGTTGTTAGGTAAGCCATCGTTTTCAATGTAAAATCTGAAGTTGCTATACAATATCTGATAATGTTTGGTTTTAGTTAGTGTTTAGGTTGTTTACGACATACATGTATTATCCCGTCATATAATTGTACATAAAGCTGGTTGTTTTTATATACATGTAGTTTTATAACGAGAAGTACTATTTGAAGCTAGTTATTTATAAGTTTCTAATGGGTGTTATTGAAGCCAAATGTAAATAAATGCTTAAAGCAAACATTATATGATATATTACTTTTATTTTCTTATGCTTTGGTCACAAAGATCGGCCGGTATCAGGGGATTGGGTGTAATCGGGAGCACGCCGCTGGCTTTGGCCATTTTACTGACATTGGACAACACCGGTCAAAAGAATTGTCACACATCATTTACATAGATAGTAATCGCACGGTGTTTACTTCCAAAGAGAAATTTGGTGTCTGGTGAGGCAGTGAATAACACCCGGATTTCTACCGAACATTTAATACTAATTGGCCGATTCTCCTATGATGTCCGGACGATAACCGGCCTGTTCACCGGACATCGTACGATTATCAGACAACGAAAAGGAACGATGCTTGTTCTAGGCCCGGCCGAATGTCGGGTGGTGTGATGGCCAATAGATAAGTCTTCGGTTCTCGGTCGGATATGTGGCCAAGTATGAAAATCTACAAGACACCGGAGAAATTTTAACTTCCGAGTTAAAACTCTTCTGCACCTCCCCGATGCGCCTTAGAGCCCTGCCAGTCTGATCCGGCCGGGACCATCCCAAAATGCCTAAAAACCATGCGGATACATCCTAAGCTAATCGGAGTAAAGCATTAGAGTTAAAACTCTTCGGGTACCTCCCCGATTCTGCCTGAGCGCCCCGGCCACCGGCCGACCATGTCTGGTGTCCGGCCGGTGACCAGGCCATAATGGCTTAAAATCATGCTTTGGGTACATCATAAGCCTAATAGAAAGGGGTTGTGACCAAATAATTACTTTATAATACAACATGTGTCCTGTGGTGGGGCTGCGCTTTCGGAGATGTGCGGTATTTGACATCGTGGATCCATTCGAATGCTCTAATCCAGCAGGCATGCTTATGAAGATATCTTAAGACTAAGATATATCTTAGCAGGGTCTTACGACACATCGTAAACTTAATCCAGTCTTTCGAAGCTAGCTGTCCTATCTTAAAATGTTTCTTAGGATATATCTTAACTTTAAGACAC
>CAJDSM010035787.1:83-12692 GCA_903981925.1 Ostrea lurida | reverse complement strand
TAATCCCCAACGACAAAGTATTTTGCATAGAAAAGTCCAGGCCTAACTCTTTAAACAAAAGGACAGGTACTGGCACCCGTGCAATATGCAATCAAACAATTGATAGGATCTTTCTTTGAACTACCGTACTGTCATACTAAATCCCCCAAGGGTTTATGAGTAAAGTTACTGCGACTACAAAGTGAGAGGTAGAGCAGTGACAGCGAACGAAAAGACTATGTCGCACGCTATTTTAAAAGGATCTCAACATATTGACGCCTTCATCATGTTCTTGTTACCTGACTTGGTTTCCTATATAGTAGAGCAATATTAATACCACCTCTTTAAAATGACACAGAGATCTTTTGTGTTTGTCGAAAGAAGATAGGATGGAGTCCAGGTGGGTTCTTCCCTTTTTTGTCATTCGCACCCACATCTCCACAGTAGGAAGGAGGCTTGCTACATATGAGATATTATAGCTTAGGTGATAAGTGAGATGAACAGGTCTATCCCTTACAATTCAAAAGTTATGGCCTATGTAAAGTTTTTAAAATGTACGTCAAATCAATGTCAATCACATTTTATGGATACGCAATAAAAAGGTGAGTGTCATACAGGAATACACAAATGTTCATGTGAATATGAAAGCCCTATTCTTTTGCCATTCAGAAAGTTATGGTCAACTGTATGTTTTTGAAAAAGTAGGGCAAACTTTAATATAGGTTCCAGAGGTCAAAAGTCGGGTACCATCAGAAAAAGGTAGCTTGTCATAAGAAAGTTTTCGATCTTCGATCACGGGGCTATAATAAATACCGGTAGTTCAATGAAAATGTAATTTGTAAAAGAAAATATAGTCCCATCACAGTAGAAACGCTATGCGCTTTTGCATAGAGTGTACAACAGCTTTGAGAGCAGCGCTACAGCCTGATATGTTCTTGGGAATAATTTAATGCACCACGACCGTATAGCGGACACTGTGTCCCAGTTACACAATTACCTTACAAATTTCTTTTGATAAATATTATATTATTATACCACGACAATAACACATGGGAGTTCAGCTTACTCAGAATGTTATATTTATCTTTGAGGGAGGACACAGTTCACTATTTGGACTGGACTAACCGTGCTCAGAACTTACGAGATGAGCCTCCAACTGGCACACTTTACAGCACACTCTTAAGACATAAACGTGGTATGTTTTCTGAAGGGAGATAGTGCGTTACTACAATGAATGCTAAGAATAACGAACAGTGCGTTTTATCTTTGGAATAATTTTTCAGAATTTGCCTATAACGGAATCAAATATAAGGCTGGGGAGATCATGAACCTGGAGTTTATCTTTTGGATTTCTTCTCCAGAGGTGGGCTTACCCCTGTTTGACCCGGCAACATCTTTGCTGTGAGCCTTTATATTTGATCGGCAAGTGAAGTAATCGAAAACCGTTGTCTATCATATCAGGTTAAATATAGATGTCAGAGAATACCAAGGTGGCAATTGATTCTTGAATTTGAAAATTTCCTAGGGGAGCAATTGTAGCATGAAAAAGATGTTTTTTCCGAAGTCTTTTCGCCAGGGGGGCCAATAATCTCCTTAAATTGGGTTTTGTACATTGCGAACGATGAACTTTACCACAGAATCACGGGATCGTCTTTAAAAGCTAATACACACAATAACTAATGTCCAATGACCCTTTTAAAGAAAACACAAGTGCCTACAGCACCTGATTGTTTCATGATACAACACATTAAAAAGGATATTGCGCAATGTCACCGATATTCTAGATCAACACGTTGCCATATGATGTAAAGGCAAATATGAACCGAACAGTGATCAATCTCGAAGTCTAATAATACACGAAACGAGTTGGGCATTCACGGGCCAGGCACACCAGAGGTTGGGGATTAGGTGCCTAGGAGGAGTAAGCATTCCCTGCTTGACGGTCACAATCGCCGTGAGCCCATAGTCTTGATCAGGTAAAGGGAACTATTCTCGTAGTCAAATCAGTGTGTGGAAAACTGCTAACATGGCTAATGAAACACGACCAGACAGCATTTGACCTCAAATGATAGGTCATATTGCTAAACTAAATCTCTTATACAACCATAGAATTTACCGATTCTGGCCTTTAAAGTGACTGTTTGAAACCCAATATCACTTCAATTGAAACTGTACACATATAACACGACTACGTAGACAGACTTGTGACATGACATTGATATCCTTAAATATAACTGCACCATCTCTTCAATCAACAACAACGTGAGGAGGTTTGATGAAACTTGGTAAAAAGATTGATCACAATGTGGACATGTACATGTTAGATGCTGATGATGGTCCATAATGAAATACAGGCTTATTTATTTACCGGTTTGGCGGTGCCCTATTTTTGCTATCTTCTTTTTAGGAATGCAATTTCATCGCAAATACTGTAGAGAGATCTGTTTTGAATGATTGTTATTTTCCTGTCAATAATTATTGAGGCCCCGTGTTTTAAACACTACACTATATAGCCATTTATTGTTTCAGTAAGTGGTCTTTCTTTCAAGTGGGACTCGAATACAAGAAGCATGTGTTGGAAAGCTCTTGAACCGACTATAAGTGTGCGAAATGTTAGGCATTAATTTATGCTAAAAGGATCCAATCCATGTTCATGTATTACTATTTTTTCGAAAAAATATAGAAATGATTTGAAAGGGAGATAAAATTTTAAAGGTATATATCCAATTGTTAAGACAATTAATAGTTCATCAGTCGTCATTGTATACCATACCGAAGTATGTCAATACTGGATTTCACCAATAAACAAATGGGTCACGGTTGATTCTTTCACTGTCAGAATATTGAAGTCAGATTAACGTAAATTATGTATAATTAATGATTCGTCAGTCAGTTGAAAATGTCACACTTTGTTAGAATTTATACTGAATTGCAATCATTAGTATTGGTGGTAATTGCGCCTGTGACGCCTTAGTCAGATTACAATATAAGTTTATGTTCGTGATGTTGATGGGAACAAACTTCTGAACAAGCAAGCAAAGTAATTCTTAATTTTGCTCAGCAAACAGAGTATTCTTAGTGTACATAACAAAACTGAAGACAGTGTTATTTCAGTGATCGGATCCAAAATGTATAAAGCATTGGAGAAGAAATAGCGACACTGGTGTTAAGATTGGCATTCCGTATTTATATCTATGCTGATAATATGAAAAATAAATATCATAAATGTAAATTTTCTTTTGAAGGCAGCGGCAAAGTAAATGGAATTATCCTGAATGAACGAATCACATGGTCATCAATGACTTAAGTGCATTTACATTAATTAAACGAGTACTTAATTTGGCGTAATATCCGTTTAGCGTCAATTTGCGAGAACCTAAACATTCAGTGAGCTATACTCCGGGGAGATGCTATAGAAAAGTGAAAATCGATTTTGTCAAAGAAATTTCTTGCAAACCAACACTATTCATAAAGAAACCTTGTATTTGAACAAACAATATTTCTGTGTATTCCAATTGGTGTGCATGTTAACATACGTAACAATGAATAGCGATTTTTTCCATTAATTTATCAATACAATTGATTTTGGTGAATATAGATGTATTGCCAGGAATGATAATTCATTCCTGGCTACTTAATGCGTTTGAAAACCGTGAAGTGTTTTTCTAAAGTTGTTTGCAGTTGGGGGTCTTTCAATCTTAAAGATAACATCACAATACTCCTTCAAACTGAATACTAAATGTGATTCATAATATCCGGTGAAACAAAAACAATGTAAAAAGCTAATGGTATCGATAAACACGAGTTTCTGTAAAACAGAACAGAACACGATGTCGGTGTCTAGCAGGGAAGGCATTGAACGAATAACGCAGAATGTCTATGAATTATGTTCCTAAAGATAAACCATTTCGTGCCAAATGTGGCCATAGATAGAATCCTAACTCTGTTTTTTAATATCCTAACACTCTGTTTTGCCTGTTAGCGTTAAGCAGGTCTATTGTATCACAGTTTGAACAAAATGTATGGCCATTTATTGAAAATAACCTTATGTTGTGAACAATATGAGCCTCAGTCTAAAACTATTTAATATAATCTAAAACTATATAACAGATATTTGTTTTGCCTCGGACTAGAATGTCGCTTTATCATTGGTTGAGTGCATGTTATTCACAAAGTTTTGAGTTGTTGGAGCGTTTTTTTTAATATAATATATATTTTGGCCCACGCTCAAGTGGTTTTTCACAAAGGATGCTTGAGGAAAGCCTGACGTGTTGTGAATTGAATAAAGTTTGTCAACCAAATAACAGAATTCCAGAAAAAGTGGGTACGAACCCTCATGTTTGCAGAACCCAAAATGTGTTCTCCCTTTCCTTGTGTTTTTACATCTTTTTACTTCATAAAGACAACATTGTTAGTAGTCGTTATTCCCATTATCTTGAATTTGAAATATTTAATTAAATGTTTTATAGATACTAGTACGTATATTTATGCATGCCTTGTTGATTCAAATCGATGTTGCATTTTTGGGGTTTGCTGGTTTATTTGTTCGTTCGTTTTCTTTTGTATTGTTTTTTTTTTATTCAATTACAGTAGTTTTAGAAACGATTCTGCTTCAAGTAATGCATATGATAAATTAAACTGTCTTATCCCATATATATTGCGCTAATCTTTAGCTGTATTCAGAGGTAAGCATCAATGCAGAGAAAACTCGTGTGTAATTATTCCCAATTAACAATCCTACAATTGAAAAGCTTGAAGGTAATAGAATAAATCAATCTGAACTATTGATATGCACTAAATTCAATATTTATCTGCCTGAATTTATGAAGTAATTACCGTCTTCAAATGAATTGTGATCCACAATGTCGAAGGAGTGAGTTCAATTAAATAATACTTGGCTTTGAATGAAAGTCCAAAGTTTATATTTGGTTTTTTTTGTGAAACAATCCTGACGAAAAGAAAGAAAAAATACCAATATAAAGAACTAAAAGCGTTTCTAATGTATGGAAACATTTAACAATTGCTTTCCAATATATGAGACAATTGTTAATTTATTTGTTCCGTCTTCAAATAATCAGGAATATTGCCCAGCCACAAATTAATACACATTATCTCTAGTCGTGTTAATAAAGCAATGTTTGCCAATTTCTATCACGTGGATGGTATTGCAAAGGCATTAGCGTGATTGAAATATGGTCACGAACGATGAAAGCAAACAATTAAAACTCAAACACACCCAGTACTCCGTGTAAAGTCACGTGATTTGCCATCCGATTATGCAAAAAAATTATCACCGGCAGCCCCAACAGAAAATTCCACAAAGACCACCAATATGGACGCCAAACCAAAACCAAGGATGATTAAGAAGAAAGTGACCAAAGATTTGCCCCCTCCCGAAGTAAATGAAACTGACCTCGTGCCTTTGGAGGCATTCACGGACAAAAAACCAAAATTTAAGGATCTGGTCAAGAAAAATCTGGATGAAATTAACCGTATAACTTTGAAGGAAAGGACTGAAGACTTTATCAACGAGACAAGTTTCACTGCTATTGCTAGAGTGGTGAAGGCCAACACTGTAATAAAGAAGATTATCTGGTTAGTTCTCGTGGTAGCCGCCATGGCCTGGCTGGGCTTGCAATGCTATTGGCTGTTTGATAAGTACTTCAGCTACCCAGTAGAAGTTAAAATCGAGTTAAAATCGGCGGCCAAACTGGCTTTTCCCAGCGTGACCGTGTGTAACCGGAACCCATTGAGGAATTCTAAGCTCAAGGAGTCGGTGTTTTCGGGGCTGGCGGACAAGTTTAATCTGCAAACAGACGACACACTGTACAACGAAGCCATGGGTAACCTGCGAGACCGAACATCTGGCCGGCTCTCCTAGTAAGTACATCGCTATTTACATCGCTATTTTCATCACAGCCAAATTCGGACTTCAAACTTTCCTATTGTATATCATCCCCCAAAAAACCCCACCAAAAATCCGATTAGTTGATAAAATTCGATGGTAAACTTATGCTTCATATGCGATGCATTAACGGGTCATGGAATTTGTGTAGAGACTGTTTGCCATGAAACATGTGTAGCAATGTTGTTCTTATTCGTCACTTTTCCAAACCATAATGTGGTTTCATTCTAGACACATTGCGGAATCAAAACCTGTGGTACGAATATTGTGGTTACAAATCGCTAGGTGTTTTTAAAAGTTCAGTAAAATTGTTGTTGTTTTTTTCAAATTAAGTATAAGGCGTATTTCACTAACAATCAAATATGATTTTATTTTCACAAACGATTTTGGAATAAGTGTTACACAGCTCGTCGATTTCAATTCGAACACAACAGTAGGACACAAGGTTTTCAGTTAACCTTGTAAGGTATTTTTAAACGTTTAACAAAATGCAATTCAGAAGTATACATGTAACAGGCGTGCTTCACAAGAGAAAATTCGTATATTTAGATCAATTTTGTTTAATGATTATCTAATTAAATTCAACATGTTCGTACTAATTTAGTGATTTCATTAACAGCATGTTCAAGCACTAAGTATGAACGCCTTAGATAAAAAAAATATTCTAAACGTTCTGTAATACGAAAGCCCATTGACTCATTTTCGTAAGAAAAAAAAATATTTTGCTGTAATTTCCAACTTTCCAATTTAACGCGTAACTTTCGCGAATTAACGGCGCACAACTTTCCGAATAACGCTAACTTCGGCGAATAACGCTAATTCGCGACATTAACGAAACTTTCGCGAATAACGTTACTTTCGGAATAACGCGAAACTTTCCGATTAGCTAATTCCATTAACGCGTAACTTCAATTCGCGAAGCGAATTAACGCTAACTTTCGCAATAACCAGAAACTTCGCGAATTAACGCTAAACTTCGCGAATTACGCAAACTTTCCCGAATTAACGCGTAACTTTTCGCGAAGCGTAATTAACGCGAACTCATTAACGGAAACTTCGCGAGATTAACGCAACTTTCGCCGAATAAACGCCAAAACTTTCGCGAATTAACGCTAACTTTCGCAATACTAACGCCTGAAAACTTCGGCAATTAACGCCTAACTTTCGGCAAACAACGCTAACTTTCCGAATAACCAAACTTCCTATAAACACGATGGATGCAATGTTCAATAATGACATGTTACCCTCCGTACTAGACGGTTGTAGAGTAGCAAGACATGTTAATGATATCGGACAATCTGTGTTCTATCAATAAACTCGTTTTCCCAATAGTTTTCCTAGGTCTTGTGCACATGCTTGGACTATTTATATCTATATGCGCACGCAAGATAAACTATGGACTGTCTATTTTGTGTTATCTGTTCCTATATGGTTTTCTCTATTCACAAAGTAATACCAAGCAAAAAAAGACCAATAATTCCCATGTTCTGCTCGGACTCCTCCATGAAAAAACTCGATGTTGGGACGTGCCGGCCAACATCTGTTTTCAATGGACCAGTTGATGTTATGTTCTGAATATTAATTCGTGTTGTATTCGCTAACTCTAACTATCTGTTATGATCATCAATAGTTGAAGAGGAACAACTGATTGTTTATGGCTGCAGGTGAAATTTTAAACAACAAAACATATCCTTGTAAATGTTTTTTTTATTATTACAATTGATAAATGCATACTATGAAGAAAGTTCAAAATCTGGTTTTGGTATCATTTTATCATCCACATACGTAAATAATCAACATTTAGACCTATTGTACTTTTGAAAAGAAAAAAACAATCTAAGAATCTTGCTTATGTATATCTCTCTGAATATCGCGTAATGTTGCTAAATCTACGCGGTATTATCTCGAAAGTTACGCTGTATTCGCGAAAGTTACGCGTTAATTCCGAAAAGTCTTCGTAGTTCGCAGTCGCTTATTTCGCGAAAGTTCGCTATTCAAGTACGCTAATTCGCGAAAGTTACGCGTTAATTCGCGAAATTTACGCCTTTTCGCGTAAATTACGCAGTTAATTCGCTATTGAAGTTCGCCGTTTAATTCGCGAAAAGTTACGCGTTTAATTCCGAAATTTCGCGTATCGAAAGTCGCTTAATTCCGAAAGTTACGCTTATTCGCAAAGTTTCGGCGAATACGACGAAAAATATTATTTTTTCCTACCAAACATGGAGCTTCAATGGCTTTCGAGGTTTAACGATAGACGTATAATATAAATCATATACGTACCCAATTTGATTGCACCAAAATGCGCATTTCGACAAATTTATGTCTCTCTTCAATGATGTTCAATCCGAAAATGTATAACGGAGAAATTTTTTATTTTAAATTAACGTTGATTTAAACAATATCTTGAATATTGTTATCCAGAATGGATAAAATACGACAACAGGAAATGTTTATTTATACCCCTTCCTTTCACGGATGATCAACTATGACATAAATACATTAACTTTTTTAGATATTGTACATCGTTGTGTACATTTGTATATGAAAGTTTGAATTACATACATGAAAAGATGAAGGTAACAATCAGTGATCAATTTCATAAATCCTATATGGAATATGAATACCAAAATAAAGAATAGACCCCGCATTACCCTCCTACGCCACCTGATCCCACCTCTGGTGTCCAGTGTCCCTTGATTGCCAAACTCTTGTTTTTTATATTAGACTTACGAGATTGGTCACTGTTCTTATCTCATGCCTTACATACCAGCAGTACCCAGCCAGACAGGAGCAAAGCATTTCCTGTCGACCGTCACTTCCGCTTTAAGCCATGTCCTTATCATAGTATAAATGACTACTCCTCGTCAAAGCAGCCGTATAAAATCTGCCTAATAATCGTCAGACAAATTTCAACTCAATGACAGTACCGACGTATGGCTAATTAAATTTATAACGACCCATGAATTTACGAAAATACTGACTTCTCTATATATGAGACTGTTGAAACACTCCTGTAACATAAACTTTTTTGTTTCAGTAGCCTTTGTCTCAATAAAAGAAAACTGATCATACGCAGATCAATGCTCTTCGATATCAAAATTAAAGCAAAAGAGTAACGAACACGTGATCAATCTCGATCAGAGGTCGCCAAATAAAAATACAAGACTAGACAAGGTCCCTACCAACAGGTTGACTCCGTATTCTACGGACCCACTGCTGACACACAACCAGAGGTAACGTGTGCCATGCGATCAGGTGCCCCCTAACGAGAAGCAGAGTCAACGCATCCCCTATCTCGTAACCATTCAAACACCGCCGTGAGCCTATACGTCTTGATCAGGTAAACGGAACAAATCCGTAGTCAACATCAATGTGGTGACAAAACGGGGTACATTCCCATACATCTCATCTGGGCGCCTTACAACAACCATGGCTATGAAACACATCAGACAGCATTTGACTCAATCCAAGATCAGATCATAATTGGCTAAACTAAATTGTTATCCTAGATCCATAAAGCGACCATCGGGTCAATTAGCGAATTTCACGAGGATGGCTGCCTTTTTAGAACGACTGTTTGAAACCCCGGCAACAACACTTGTCTTAAAGTAGCTTGCCTCGATTGCAAAAACTGATCATATCGCAGAGGCAAAAGCTTCCAACGAGCGTATCCTTATAATAATCGAATAAGTGGAGAGCGACTATTCTAAAACGACCTATCAATTCTTGCTATGGCGATGATGATCAATTTGTACAATCTAGATACTCGAACAACAATTAAGCCTTGTACGGATTCGAAGAAAGCTGAAAATCGTCCCGTTTGTCATAAGAGTATTGCTTTCATTGTCAGTAGTTTTGCCGTTAATGTCAATGTTCATATGTAAGAGATAGTCCAAGGATGGACCGCCCCACCACATTGGAAGATCACTCATGCTGATGCCTCCTGCTTAAAACATTTATTCATGTTCGTTGTACAGGATATATTGAATCGACTAATCGGCAATTATGCGTATACTGATGCATTATTATTGATTAGATAGAAAACAATCGTCAATATATCGAAATGTTGAATTTAAAAGTTGCACCCACCAGACCAAGGAGAATTTTATCCTTCTTTTCATCGTGTAGGACACAGAATTTGGAGGATATGAATTTTCTGTCCTCATAAAATATTTTAGTGAAAAACAGATGGTTAGAACTCTACAGCTAAGAAAGGAGACATATCTTAGTGATGCCCCCATTGGAAATGTTGATCATCACAATCTATATCTTAGATTTTGGTTTTATGGCATAAAGCCTGTATTCAAACTGATTGACCTATACAAACATCAACTAACTAGCAAGAGCGAAAAAAAGAATTTATGTCATCTATTCAGATTAGAATTATACTGCGGCAAGCTAAGAGCATTGCTTTATATATCAACTTCGAGTTATATGTAACTGTCTGTTGTAAGAATCAGGCAGAGGGAGTTTAACAAAATAAATTGTAGGAGTTAGCTATCAACTAGAAACATCTTCATCTCTCAATCCAACTAGATATTTAGAATATATTTCAATTATTTTATCCATTATTTGTTTATATATTAATATATTAGTATCTATAAAATTGGATATCTCCAGACTAATATAATGTTACTAGATAGACTAGGAGTTGGGTTTAATTACCATCAATGACTGACAGATGCTACTCCAAAATCGAAAAACCATCAGGATTCATACCTTTCGTCGTAACTAAATAACACGTGCTTGAATAAATAATAATAGCACACAATTATATAGAGTATTTATAAAGCAAATTTAGACTATTACGGTTATTATAGTAAATGCGAAATGTTCTGATTGCAAAATCAGTAGAGATAGAAGTTACAATTAGAAGTTTATTTACCTTATTTTTATGATGAAGACAGATTCCACATATTTTATATTGCCCCCTATCCCCATAAAATTCTCCGGTGCTCGGCATATATTAGTGGCCACATAGTACTTTATACCATGATAATGCCCTCTGTTGCCTCAGGAACATTAAGCCTGTCCAATGCTCACCAGCTGTCAATATTTATTACAGTTATGCAATGTCACCCGTAAAGACAGCCGGGCTTTGGATGGAGAACAGCATTTTTTTACTAGATCCAGCAATATATCTTTGTTTTGATCATGTAAGGACGTTTTAGAAGTAATCCGTTTGAGAAAGACCGAGAAAGACGTATCGCGACCAATAATATTATCAGCGATCAGAGACTTCATCTCTTATTACTATATATCTCATAAGTGTGTTCCACTATGCTCGTTAGAATTTCGAAGAAAAGAAAAAAATGAGGACTGTCCAATGGATATAAAGTATAAGAGAACAATATATTAAATACTGTATCTTGCATGAAATAACAAAAGTTATATCGCGATTGAAAAAAAAAACAAAACAAAAACAAAAACAAATACAAACAAATAATCATATTACGAAAACCCAACGACAAACAAAAAAAAAATATCAAGATAAACACGAAGTAATATAAAACTTGAACTCCGAGAATTCTAAACATAATTATAAAATGCTATCCATAGAGTCTGACAAAAGTATAGTAACAACAGAAACATATTTAATCTTATGTCTCTGTTTTTTAATGTTATTATTTAATCTTTTACGTGTTTATATATATTAAACAGGTTCTCTCATTTTTTAATTATGGTAATACACCCAATTCTACCCCTATATGACGTAATCTCGATGAGTCTTTGATTAATCATCGTCCTAGACATACCATATTCTCTCCTCAGCTAAGCAGTATATCCGAATGTCGTTGTTTAATATCTATCTTACCGTCCGCCCGATCCAACTATGACCACGACTATTATGAACGGGCTTTGTCATAATGCAATCAATCACTCCGTATCATATTCCTGCTAAAGATAATTGAAAAACTGATACATCCCTACAAATCTAGGCCACTTATCATATTCAACAGCTTTAACTGTACTCATTATGTGAGAGGTTTGTTGAATGA
The DNA here is from genome assembly GCA_903981925.1 of Ostrea lurida. Taxonomy (NCBI): domain Eukaryota; kingdom Metazoa; phylum Mollusca; class Bivalvia; order Ostreida; family Ostreidae; genus Ostrea; species Ostrea lurida. The sequence continues at coordinate 809 of CAJDSM010035787.1, read as the reverse complement.
AATGTCACTGCGTCATACACAAAATGCGTGTATCACACACAAAAAATATGTAATTTCAACTGTATGTTTTTCAAGTCATGACAAGATTGTTTCAATATTTGAACCCACAATTTATTCTCTAATGTTCAGATTTATTGAATATTGAGTATGTAATAAACATTTTCATCGCTAAATAGAGAGGCCTGTCCACATGGCCCATATTTTCGAAGACAATGAAACCTAATCCAATACCAATGTATCTTACATCCCCCAATGATACGACAGCTACAAAGACAATCACTCCTGACGAAATTAAAGGATGCTTTAAAAACTAAGCTGCATAGTGTCTCCAATCTAAGGACCATTTCTAACAGTATCAGAACGATTTATATACTTGACAAAAATTTCAAATAAGAGGTTCTTCATGATACACGATTAAATCACAATGTTGTTGTTCTCTCCATTCATCCTTCTGGCAAGCAGTTTCCCTAGATGGTTGAACTTGGGTAGATTACTTCTCTCACTTAGACAGTTAACATTCTTGAAAATAAATATGAATCTTGCATTTTTAGTAAGAAAATGATCGTTCCCCTAGATCCATAGGCGAGCCCCTCTCCACCAATTAGCGATGCATTGTTGTATGAGACTAAGTACGACCAAATAGTTTTTGCTTGAAATTAAACTTGTCTTCTTGCTGAGCGATCCTCAAAAAAAAGACTTTCTATCAGCCCCACCATGCCTTGTTGG
>CAJDSM010035785.1:7327-17763 GCA_903981925.1 Ostrea lurida | reverse complement strand
ATTAAACCAACAATCCTAAGTTGAAAATGTTTCAACAGGATATACGAGTAAAAAAAATTCAATTGCAAACACTTAAATCGGTCATGTACTCCGTGTCAGCCTTGAGCCTGCAGGCCTTTGTGATACGGTTTGATAGACCTAGCAAAACTAACAACAACTCTTTGCGGTATACATTGTCTTAACAAAAGTTTGTCTGAATAAAAGAGTTATGATAGTAGCTTAATCGTCCGTACATGGTGAAGCCATAAGGCCTGTTGGGGTTAAATATTTTGATACCGGTATGAATTAGACCTAGTAAAACATAAAACAACTTTGTTAAATACATGTCTTTAAACAAATGCTTTACGAGTGAAAGTTTAGTTATGAAGTATTATGAGCTTTAAATCGTGCGTGCTACAGAAATTTGCCATGGCCGTTGACCTGTGATGTACGGACTATTTTCGGTGGTTTAATCGGTCACTGACTTTTGACGTACGCCGGATATTGCTGAAAAGCAAATGATTCTCCCTTCTCACTCGATAGAGTTATGCAACAATTCCCAGAAGTTTCATTTAATCAGAATGTAAGTTGTTTGAAGTTACCGTCCCGGTAAACCGTGTCCATATTTTCAGATTTTTTGCAGGAGTATAATTGTCAGTGTGACCTTGACCTTGAACTAAATATTTTCGGAAACTAGTAGTTGCGCTCTCACGTGGGGATATGCACAATATCCCAAAGTTTCAATGGAGTAGAAATCACGATGTAAACTTTTGGACAGTTGATACGTCGGGAAACCTCATGTTTTCAGGATTTTTGTGGAGTTTTCCGGTCACTGTGACCTTGACCTTGGAGGATATTTGTCCGAAATCAGATTGAGGATTTCTCCTTCAATGTGAAGATGTAACAAAGGCCAAAAGTTACAATCAAGACTGCAGGTTAAAATATTTCGAGTTATCGTCGGAAACTAATTGTTGACGCCCCCTTCCCCCCAAACGATGCAACTCGGCTAAACATTGTAACTAACAAGGGACATGTTTGAGTTTGATTTATACGGTTTAAAAAGGTCCGATTAGATGGGCAAAATACTCGTTTTAAGGAAGAGCACTACTCATTCACACCTGAAATGATTTACCAATCAGTATGTCAGAAAATCTATAATACATTGTAGATTGAAATGCCAGATTGGACTAGAATTGAACACATTTCAACATTATGTTCGCCATTATATTATAATTCAGAAAAAACAAATTTACAGCACTAATTGGCTTTGTTATCTTGAGACACTGTTTTGATGATGATTTGTTCCAGCCTGGAGAACGAGAGCCATGATTTACTGGGGCGGCTGGAGAAACGAGGGGCTTGTACTGGGGTGGAGAACGAGGGCCATGATACTTTGGAGGGCTAGAGTTTACGAGGGCCATTGTTACTGGGGGGCTGAGAGAACGCAGGACCATGATAGGGGCCGCTGGAGAATCGAGGACCATTGATACTGGGGGTGTGAAAGAACGCAAGGGCCAGGAGACTGGCGAAGCTGAAGAAAAGAAAGAACGAAGGAGCTAGATATACTGGGAAGGGTCAGGAAGGAGAAACGAGGGCCAATGATCACTGGGGGCTGTAGAACCCAGAGGACCATGATTACGGGTGGGGCTGGAGACGCAGGGCCATGATACTGGGGGCTGGAGAACGAGGAGAACAGTGATACTGAAGTGGGAGGCCAATGATACTGGGGGTACTGTGGGGGATACAAGGGCCACCCATGATATGTCTGGCGGTCTAGAAAGAACGCCGGGGCCCATGGAATACTGGGGGACTGGAGAACGAGGGTCCTGATAACTGGAGGTTCATGATACTTGGGCTGGAGAACGAGGGCCATATACGTGGGGAGGCTGGAGAGTACGAAAAGGCCATGATACTGGGGTGCGCCTGCTGGAGAACGAGGACCTGATTTTTACTGGGTAATATAAGGAGGTACTTATTATACATTGTGGCGGGAGTACGAAAGTGGCTATGATTACTGGGGCTGGTTTAGAACGAGGGGCCATGATACATGGGCGGGCTGGAGACGAGGGGCCAGGATACTGGAAGCGGATAGAACTGTTAGAACCCATTGGATACTGGGAAGGCTGTAGAACGGAGGACCATGATTGGACTGGGGGGGCTGTTTAGACGTTTAGAACCATGAACTAAGGGTGGCTGTGAGAACGTAGGACCATGATACTGGGGGCTGAAAGAGAGTGAACGAGGTTTCATGAACTTTGGCCCAAGGGGCTGTGAAGAACACGAGGAACTTGCATAAAGTGTTACTGGGGCCCCATGATACGGGAGAGCTAGTGGAAACATGAGGGCTCAAATTTGCATACTGGGGCCGTGAAAAGAATATTGTTCAAAACAGAGAACAGAGGGCCAATATTGATTACTGGGAGGCTGATGTAGATAACGAGTTTTTGGTCGTTATGGATCTACTTGGGGCCATGATATCTGCGGGAAGGCTGGGGAACAATGGGTATGATTAGCTGGGGCTAGCAGAACCGGAGAAACATTGGATACTGAGGCGCCGCTGGAGAATTACGAGACCGATGATGATATGCTGGGGGCTGGAGAACGAGGGGCCATCGATAAGTCTGAGGGGCTGTGGGGAGAAGAGGGCCAAACGATTGATTACTGTGGTTGTGGGGGGAGAGAACAGAAGGGCCATGATTAGCTGGAGATAGGCTGGAGAGAGAACTCGTGAGTGTCATGATATCTGGGGGGCTGGAGAACGAGGCCATGAATACTGTGTGCTGAGCTGTAGAGAAGAAAGTCTGGAAGGGCCAGTGGATTACTGGGGGCTGAGAGAAAGGCAGGTCATGATAGCTGGTGTCCATGAGTTAAGCGGGGGTTCTAATGTCAGGAACAAGGGCCATGATACTGGGGGCTAGAGAACGAGGGCCATGATACTTGGGGACTGGAGAATCGAGGGTCATGATTAACCTGGGGGTCATTGAACTAGGCTTGGTGAATCTGTCCTGAGAACGAAGTTTGGCCATGAGGATATACTGGAGGGCTAGAGAACGTAGGGGCCATGATATTGGCTAGGAGAACACGAAGGCCATGTTACTGGGTGGCTGATGAGAACGATGGTCAATATGGGGCTGGAAGGAGAACGAGAGTCATGATAACTGGGGGGCTGCGAGAAACGAGAAAAAGCCATGATACTGGGGGCCTGCGCAGAATCAGGGCCATGATACTGGGGCTGAGAGAACGAGGCCATGATAACTGGGGGCTGAGAACGAGGCCATTGATACGGGGGCTGGAAGAACGTAGTCATGATACTGGGGGCCATACTGGGGCTGGAGTACGATGGCCTGATACTGGGGCCATGATACTGGGGGCCATGATACTGGGGCTGGAGAACGAGCCAATGTACTGGGGGCTGGAGAACGAGGGCCATGAATACTGGGGGCTGGAGAATGAGGCCATGATAACTGGGGGGCTGGGAGAACGAGTGGCATGATACTGGGGGCTGGAGAACGAGGGCCCATGATAATGGGCGCGCTGAGAGGAACGAGGCCATGATGACTGGGGGCCTGGAGTACGAGGGCCATGATACTGGGGCTGGAGACCGAGGGCCATGATACTGGGGCTGGAGTACGAGGGCCATGATACTGGGGGCTGAGAACGAGGGCCATGATTTACTGGGGGCTGGAGAACGAGGGCCATTATACTGGGCTGGTTAGAACGAGGGCCATGATACGGGGCTGTTAGAACGAGGGCCATGATACTGGGGGCTGGAGGAACGAGGGCCATGGATACTGGGGGCTGCCGAGAACGAGGGCCATGATACTGGGGGCTTGTAGAACGAGGTCCATGATACTGGGCTGGAGAAACGAGGGTCATTGATATCTGGGGGGCTGGAGAATGAGGGCCATGATACTGGGGCGGAGAACGAGGCCATGATACTGGCGGGCGTAGAAACGAGGTTTCCCAATGTACTGGGGGGGTGAGAGACGAGGGTCATGAACTGGGGGCTGGAAGAACCGAGGGTCATGATACTGGGGGCGGGAGACGAGGGTCATGATACTGGGGGCTGGAGAACGAGGCCATGATACTTGGGGCGGAGAACGCAGGCATGATACTGGGGCCATGATACTGGGGCTGGGAACAAGGGGCCATGATACTGCGGCTAGGAGAACGAGGGGCCATGCATACTGGGGGACTGGAGAACGAGGGGTCATGAACTGGGGGCCATGAATACTGGGGGGCTGGAGAGACGAGGGCCATGATATACTGGGGGCTAGAAGAACGTAGGGCCATGATATTTGGGGGGCTAGAGAACGAAGGCCATGGATACTGGGGCTGAGAGAACGAGGGCCATGATACTGGAGGGCTGGAAGAACGAGGGCCTGATACTGCGCGGCTGGGAGAACGAGGGCCATGATACTGGCGGGGGCTGGAGAACGGAGGCCATTTGATACTGGGGGGCTGGAGAACGAGGCATGATACTGGGGGCTGACGAGAACGAGTGGCCATGATAGCTGGGGGCTGGAGAACGAGGTCATGATACTGGGCTGGAGAACGAGGGCCATGATTACATGGGGGTGGAGAACGGGTCATGATACTGGGGGGCTGAGAACGAGGGCCATGATACTTGGGGGCCTGGGAACGAGCCATTATACTGGGGCGGGAGAACGAGGTCCATTGATACTGGGGTCATGATTACATGGTGCTGGAGAACGAGGGCCATGATACCTGGGGCTGCGAGAGAACGAGGCCATGATACTGGGGCGAGAACGAGGGTCATGATACTGGAGGGCTGGCAAACGAGGGCCATGATACTGGGGCCCTGGACGAGGCCAGTGATTACTGGGGGCTGGAGAAAACGAGCGGTCATATACTGGGGGCCATGATACTGGGGGCTGGGAACCAAGGCGCCATGATACTGGGAGGCTCTAGAGAGAGAACGAGGCACCCATATATCTGGGGGCGGGGAGAACAGGGACCTGATTACTGGGGGCTGGGTGAGAACGAGGGCCATGATACTGGGGGCTGGAAACGAGGGCCATGATACTGGGGCTGGAGAACGAGGGCCATGATACTGGGGAGCTGGAGAACCGAGGGTCATGATACTGGGGGGCGTGCGGGAGAACGAGGCCATATGACTGGGGCTAAGAACGAGGCCATGATACGGGGGGCTGGAGGCAGAGAACAGAGGGTCATGATACTGGGGCCATGATATGGGGGGCTTGGGAAAACAAAGGGCCATTGATACTGGGGCTAGAGAACGAGGGCATGATACTGGTGGGACTGGAGAACGAGGGTTCATGATACTGGGGGTCATGATACTTGGCTAGGAGAACGAGGGCCATGAAACTGGGGCTAGAGAACGAGGGCCATGATATTGGGGGCTAGAAACGAAGGCCATGATACTGGGGGCTGGAGAACGAGGGTCTTATGAAGATGGGTTGCGAGAACGAGGGTCATGTACTGGGGGCTGGAGAAACTGAGAGGCCATGATACTGGGGGCTGCGAGAAGAGGGCCATGGGGATACTGGGGGGCTTGGAGGAACCCGAGGCCATGATACTGGGGGCTGCGAGAACGAGGCCATGTATGGGGCTGGAGAACGAGGGTTCATGATACGGGGGTGGGCAGATACTGGGGCTGGAAGTACGAGCCATGATACTGGGGGCCATGATACTGGGGGCCATATACTGGGGCCATGATAACTGGGGGCTGGAGAACGAGGGCCATATACTGGCTGGAGGAAACGAGGCCATGAACTGGGGGCTGGAGAATGAGGCCATGATACTGGGGCTGGAGAACGAGGCCCCATTGATACTGGGGCTGAGAGAACGAGCGGCCATGATACTGGGGGTGGAGAACGAGGGCCATGAACTGGGGCTGGAGTACGAGGGCCCATTGATTAACTGGGGTGGAGAACGAGGGCCATGATACTTGGGGGCTGGAGTACGAGGCCATGATACTGGGCTGGCAGAACCGAGGGCCATGATTACTGGGGGGCTTGCGGAGAACGAGTTGCCATGATACTGGGGGCTGAAATAGAACGAGGCCATGAACTGGGGGCGTTAGAACGAGGGCCATGATACTGGGGGCTGAGAGAAACGAGGGCCATGATACTGGGGCTGGCGAGAACGAGGCCATGATACTGGGGCTGTAGAACGAGGGTCATGATACTGGGGGCTTGGAGAACAGGGTCATGATACTGGGGGCTGGAGAATGAGGCCATTGATACTGGGCTGGAGAAACGAGGGCCATGATACTGGGGCGTAGAACGAGTCATGATACTGGGGGCTGGAGAACGAGGGTCATGATACTGGGGCTGGAGAACGAGGGTTCATCGAACTGGGGCTGGAGAACGAGTCATGGGATTACGGGGGCTGGAGAACGAGGCCATGATACTGGGGCTGGAGAACGAGGGTCATGATACTGGGGCCATGATACTGGGGCTGGGGAACAAGGTCCATGATACTGGGCAGAGAACAGGGCCATGATACTGGGGGACGTTGGGAACGAAAGGGTCAGATACTGGGGGCCATAACTGGGGGCTGGAGAACGAGGGCCATGATTACTGGGGGCTAGAGAACGAGGGCCATGATATTGGGGCTAAGAGAACGAAGGCCATGAACTGGGGGTGGGAAACGGGGCCCCATGATTACTGGGGGCTGGGAGACGAGGGCCATGATTTACTGGGGCTGGAGAACGAGGCCATGATACTGGGGGCTGGAGAACGAGGCCATGATTACTGGGGCTGGAGGAACGAGGGTCATTTATACTGGGGGCTTGAGAGAAACGAGGGGCCATGGATACTTGAGGGCTGAGAACGAGGGTCCAGGATACTGGGGGGCTGGAGACGAGGCCATATACTGGGGGCCTGGAGAACGAGGGTATGATACTGGGGGGGCTGGAACGAGGGCCATGATACTGGGGGCTGGAGAACGAGGGCCAATTGATACTGGGGGCTGGAGAACAGAGGGTCATGATACTGGGGGATCATGATACTTGGGCTGAGAGAACGAGGGCCATGATACTGGGCTGGAGAACGAGGGCCAGGATTACTGGGGGTGAGAGAAACGAGGGTCATGATACTGGGGGCGGAGAACGAGAGGCCATGATACTGCGGGCTGGAGAACGAGGCCATGATACTGGGGGCTGGAGAACGAGGGCCATGATACCCTGGGGGCTGGAGAACGAGGGCATGATACGGGGCCGGAGTACCGAGGCATGATACTGGGGGCTGAGAACGAGGGCCATGATACTGGGGCTGGAGACGAGGGCCATATTACTGGGGGGGGGAGAAACGAGGGCCAATGATTATGGGGGCGCGAGAACGAGGGTTCATGATTACTGGGGGGCTGAGAACGGGCCATGATACTGGGGGCTGGAAACGAGGGTCATGATACTGGGCTGGAGTACGAGGGCCATGACTACTGGGGTGGCTGGAGAAACTAGGCCATGATACTGGGGCTGGAGTACGGAGGGCCCAGTGATACTGGGGCTGGAGTACGAGGACCATGATAGCTGGGGGCTGGAGGGGAAACGAGGCATGATACTGGGGGGCTGGAGAACGAGGACCATGATACTGTGGGGGCAGGGAGACGAGGGGCCATGATACTGGGGGCTGAGTACTGAGGGCCTATGAACTTGGGGCTGGAGAACGAGGGTCATGATTACTGGGGCCATTGATACTGGGGCCATGATACTGGGCTGAGTGCGAGGGCCATGATACTGGGGCACTGGAGGACGAGGGCCATGATACTTGGGGGGCTGCCCGAGAACGATGGGCCTGATACGGGCTGGAACGAGGCCCATGATAACTGGGCTGGAACGCAGGCCATGATACTGGGGGCTGGAGAACGAGGCCATGATACTGGGGGCTGGAGAACGAGGGCCATTGATTACTGGGAGCTTGGAGAACAGGGCCCGATGATTACTGGGGGCTGGAATTACGAAGGGCATGATACCTGGGGGTCATTGCGTGAAGGATTATCCAAAGTGTCTATTATATTCACGGACGGTGGGTCATTCCACTGTTGTCTTGTTGCCGCGCAGTATTGTATGGTCTCTTCTAACTAGAGATTCTAATTCGCTTTCGCTGATTTTTCTTGTTGTAGGATGTTGCGGGCATGGTCTCAAAAGTCCCAGCGCGAGAATCTTTGTGAGCGTTTCATTCTAGTTTTTGATTGAGATGAGACTTTTATGCTTTTGACTAGGGATTTCCGGTCCACCATGTTCAGATGAAACCATTCCGTCACTGTATAGTGTAAATTTTCGGTTTAATGTGGGAATTTAGTTCTGATGAAACCGAACGTTTCTCATTTTGGAACATTACAGGCAATTGTTGCCATTTGGCCTCCCGGACTCGTTCGTTGTAATCTTTCTTCGTTCTCCCTTTCGAGAATGGTACCATGCACCATGATCTTTTTTCCTTAGTTAGCGCCACGCAGGTCACTTTCATTCGGTTGACCAAATAGTCGCTTGCTTTTGTCGCTAGTCCATGCTTCCGACACCAATAAGTAAGTGCTGAGGGGAGTGTAGGACTGATATGTTGTAGATCACCATTAATGGTTTTTCATTCCCTGTCTAATACATGAATGTTGAGGACTGGGTTTCTTGTAATTTCGTCGCGGGTCCAAGGCCATCCTATGAGAATCCATGACCATTTCTATCTTTGAGACAAGGTTTGGACGTGACACGAATTTGGACTCCCTTGTTGCTGGAAAGGATTTTCTCTTACCCTTCATGGCCTGATTCGGCTTTCAACTATAACTGTTGAGTTGTGTTGTGTTAGATTTGTATGGAATATGGGGGTTTCTTCTGCAACCTGTGGACCATTGGTTGCCAAATTCTTTTTTCTGAGTTGACTCCGTGAATTTGGTTTGTTCTGTGGGCAAACAAGGTATTGTACAATGTCATATGCAGCAAACCACTGGACTTTGAGAGGACAACTCATCCCTTAGTTCTGTTATTTCTTTCTTAGTTAACGTTCTTTGGTCACTTCTCAGCTGATTCATTTTTTCTCAACACTGTTATTGTACTGACGTGTGATGTAGATGGGGATGTTTGACTGAAGTTGTTTTTGAGTAGATGTTTCGTTCACATTGTGTGTTTATTTATTGTAGATGGATGCTAACCGGGTTCTAGAGAGCCGTGAAGATTGTAGATGTTGTCATTGTGTGTTTTTGTGATTGTAGATGGATGCTAACCGGATCCTGGAGAGCCTTGGAAGGTTTGGACTGTTCCAGGTCCTTATTTTCCTGTGTTGTTTCGTTTATATTACATAAGAGGAGCGTTGGCCTGTGATGGCCATTCTATTCCTTGGAGGGAGATCCGGGTCATCATTGTAGGTACTATCCCAGGTCATTTAACAGTAATAGTTATATACAACAATAGACACATTTGTAAATCAGTTTGTTCTGGTAGAGCTCTCGCCTTCGTGTTCAGGAGTTGTGCGTTCGAAGTCTTGTGCTTGGAGTAGCCGCGTAACAAACCTAAGACGTAAAATAGGTAGCGATTGCTCCTTTGCCAAGGGGCTCGGCATTTAGGAAGTGAGACATCATGGGTCTTTTTGGATACGACTTTAAAAAACGAGGTCCCGTGTCTCAGCATGTGTGGCACAGCTAAAGAACCCCTCCACTGCTAAAAGCCATGAGTTGCTAAACATGAGGTCTAAAGTTACAAAGCCCTTCAACCGGCATTGGCGATGTCTCAATGTAAGTGAAAGATTCTCAACGGGATGAAAACAAACAAATAAATAAATGGTTGTCTGGTTATAGTTACTACTATAGTAGAGGCATTTTCTTCTCACAGTTACTGTATGAACTTGATCTTCTCTATCATCAGTGCTTGTATTGGAGTGGCGTGGTGGTTGTCTACTCAGACAGATTTACATCCTCACTATCACCAGTGCTTGTTTTGGAGCGGGCGTGGTAGTTGTCTACTTAGACAGATTTACATCCTTACTATCACCAGTGCTTGTTTTGGAGCGGGCGTGGTAGTTGTCTACTTAGACAGATTTACATCCTTACTATCACCAGTGCTTGTTTTGGAGCGGGCGTGGTAGTTGTCTACTTAGACAGATTTACATCCTTACTATCACCAGTGCTTGTTTTGGAGCGGGCGTGGTAGTTGTCTACTTAGACAGATTTACATCCTTACTATCACCAGTGCTTGTTTTGGAGCGGGCGTGGTAGTTGTCTACTTAGACAGATTTACATCCTTACTATCACCAGTGCTTGTTTTGGAGCGGGCGTGGTAGTTGTCTACTTAGACAGATTTACATCCTTACTATCACCAGTGCTTGTTTTGGAGCGGGCGTGGTAGTTGTCTACTTAGACAGATTTACATCCTTACTATCACCAGTGCTTGTTTTGGAGCGGGCGTGGTAGTTGTCTACTCAGACAGATATGTTGTATTCTCTGTGGATTTGAATTAAGAGTTAAATGTTTTTACACTTTTACAA
>CAJDSM010035783.1:82-15901 GCA_903981925.1 Ostrea lurida | reverse complement strand
ATGCAAACTAAGGGTGTTACCATTACTTAAAGGCGTAAATAACGAACAACAGTAAGAAATCTTTTAAACACTTTTAAAGTGGAATTATTCCATTATATTTGAAATATCGTGAGGATAGTTTGTTAAGAAAATTATTTTGTATACATATGAATTGTGTTTAGCAATTTAATTATGATACATTTTGTTAATATTTTGTTAGCGTCTTTTCCAACTTGATACATTTTTAGATCGACCTTCTTAATCTGTGTAAGGTGCTTTGATTTTACATTCTGATCAAAGTTTTGCTTAGCATCCTTTGATGCAAATTATGGTTTTTAGCTGTTCATGTTTTTTACAGTAAGGACCCCGTTGTAAATACGCAGTAGTTTATTCTTAGGTTAAAATCAATACCAGGATATTCGATATCAGTACTTCACTTACGTGCCAATTAAAAGGTCACAGAAACAATTTGTTACTATATTTTTATCCAATTGAAAACCATGTTTTTTTTCAATGAGTCTTTCCAAGATTTATTTGTTCTGATTGAATGAAAATTTACCAACTAAATGACGACTTAAAATGGGGATCATACCTAATTTGGGGAAAATTTATTTCAACTTTGAAGAAATATGCTATCTGAAAGACAAAAAGTTTTCTCACTGAGAAACTTCCACTGTTTTTCTCTTTACTAATAGTCTTTAACAAAAGAAATTGTCCAATAATGTCATAGCTTCACTGATAACAAGTTTCATCACATAACAAGTTGAGAGTGAATCAACTAGTTGGATTAGATAAACATTTTAAAACCAAGTGGATGAAACAATGACAAACCTTAACTTCATTCTGAATGGTAAATACATTTCAGTTAAGAGTTGAGTCAAAGAATTAAAAGACACAAGAAGCTTGTGACAAAATAGCGGATTTGTCAATTTGTTATAATAGTTAGTAAATAAAAGTGTTTCTGCTGATTTTAATTTGGGAGCACAAAGTGTAGATATTGGTGAATTTATCAAGGATCATAACTAGAACAAGTCATCCTATAAATTTCATGTAACTTGAGCGAGTTGAGCTTATGCTATACATATGTACGCTGTGTCATACTTATTCCGAATAACTTTCTTACGAGTCTACGTGATAGTAATTTTCGTGTTATAGCTTTACCGATGATCTACCTGGATGCTACTGGCGGCGTAGTATATATATATTGAAGGTGGCAAAATATTTGTGAAAATGCTCAATAAAATCAACTATGAGAGAAAATTGTAAATGTTTATTATATAGTAACGCTCAAAAGTTATGTGGCGAATTACGTATTCAATTTACTGGGGGAAAGAATACGCTTACTAACTAGACTTAATTTTCATTAACACTTGCCGGTAAAAGCATACTCCCTACTCTTTCTGAATTTCGATCTGCACTCGGTGTGATTCAAGATGATATTTTGCTGACTTTAATGCTGGATCGTGTTTATTTGAAACTACGGTCACAATGTTTGTACCCATTCAGGTCACCAGCATATCGTGTCTGAAATTATAACTGAACAGAAAACCAAGGAATATAAATTAACCTGTACAGGTGACATATCGTTAATCACTGCATTCCTGAATGATCAACAAGGGAGTGGAAGTTTGTGTACAGATGAAATGGATTAGATCAAGACGTGATAAAGCAACAACATTTCAATTAATAGCTGTTTTTAGTTAATCATATAGAGCAAACATTGTTAAAATAGTGTGTAATTGTACTGACATTAAAGTTCGTGGCGGTGATTTTGTATTTTTGATTCGTGTTTTGCCTTGTGACTCTTATTTGTACATTCTTTGATTTTAGATACTTCTGACACTATACCCACTTTCGAATGACCCCCCCCCCTTTGTCAGTCACGAAGCTGGTACACAATCCGTTCGTCTACGTAAAGAAACCTTTGTTCTCGAAAGTTTCTCGATGCGTCCCACGTCTTGCTTATTCAGTAACTTGTCTGATTTTGAAAAACAGGTATTGTGCGCTAAGATTATATTTACCAGGTCACAATTTTGATTATAATTATCGTTTATTGCGTTTTTATGCAACCGTGAAGGACTTCAGTAACGCTTATATATGATCACAGCTGAACAGAAGCTGAACGAACTTCATCAACGGATCCAATTGAAAAACAACATTATTGTACACACTAATTTTCATTGAGGTGCTAGTTGCCCCATTTAGCTATCCTGTGCTGTGTGTGAACTCACTATTAAATCTCTTAAGAAATATTTATTGCGTATGTCTTTAAAATTTCGAAATCTATAACATATATATTTCTATAGACAGCCAAATTAGGATAGTTGTAAGTTTATAGATCGGTGTTCTACACAATATACGGATGTATGTAATACATCGTACTTGCTTAAAAAAGTGAAAGACAGACCTTTGCTTAAATTACATGTAATTTTTGAATGGACAATGATTTGTATGCTCCTTATCGTAGTTTATCTTGGTTTTATTTTCTTAAAACTCAAGCACATTCCATTCTAAAGTATCTAGAAGACAATATTGTACTTATGGCCTTAATCTTGACTATCTAATGAGAAATTATTTCAGTTCATTTGAATTCGAGTAATATACGGACCGAACTTGAGATAGATACAAAACTAGTGCCTTTTATTAAGATGATCAGCTGAAAAAACTACAACTTATATGACCAATTGGGTGCATGATGTTCCAAAGTTTTTCATTGTCAAACTTTCCATATTGAATGTATGTAACATTCCGCGTACCAACACACTGTTGAGTATACAAGATTCCGTGTATGATTCATAGTTTTAAATCAGGAAGGCCTACTGACAACTGAACTGATGTAGTGTGTTCACCAGTCCGATTTGCAACTGTTACTTTGCTAATGAGTAACCGTTTTTTGGTATGAGTGATAAAATCACAGATGATTAAGGTACGTAGATTCTTCAATTTATTGGAAATACAGAAAAACAACCCTAAAATAGCAATAGAGAGAGCACATTTAAATGCACAATTACAAAGACAATACAAATAAATGACTATCTCTCCAAAACAGTTACGCATACATATAGTGACTAACAAAGATATTCTCCAGTCAGTCATTTGGGTATTAAATAAAGGGAATCATTGGAGACACAGTCTTTCAGTGAGAATTTATATATATCGCATTTTTTATCATATTGTAAACATTCATTAATCACAAAGTTATTTTTCTAAGCTCAGTAAATAAATTTGAAGTGTCTCAGTTGCTATCTTGAGTATTACAACGTCTTATGCTCTACATGTAAAAACGCCCTGTTTGTTTTTGTTTAGCATAAAAATCCATCATCAACCAGAAAATATCATGTTTAAACAACAAAATGAATTATGAATGAATCAGAATCAATTAAGCAATTGTTTACTTATGCTCAGAATGAACTTGTAATTTTGAAAAAAAAAATAAAAAATCTGTCATTTTTAAACGGAACGCTATCTCAATAATATTGCAGTATTATCAAGGTATAAAAAAACTTTGGCTCGAGCCTTTTTCATGTGCATAATTGTGCAGTTAGAAATTCAACATTTTTGTTGACATTAAATGCGCTTAAAGGGTACTGTATTGACAGTGACTGGACACGTTTGAATTAAAAATGTTCATATTTATAGATTGCAAATTTGAATGTTAAAATGCTTCATCAATTTATTTCTAGTGGTCAGCAAAAAATGTGAAAGTCAGCTTGTTGATTGAAGTAAGATACACGATCTCAAATCTCGGTATTGTATGTAAACAGGCTCGAGCCTTGTTACATTTACAAAAAGATTGCTTCGTAGAAAAATATCATGTTTAATAACAATTATGAGGTGAGAACACAAGACACTGTTTAATTTGTGGTTTAGATGAACTCTAATTTGGAAAAAAAAATCTTTTAAATGAACGTTTAGTAGCATATTCATATATTAAAGCAATCATTTCTCGGCTTGTTTTACATAAAAAGATTGTAATTGCTGTATCTCACTTGGAAGTTCAACAGATGACTAAAAACCAAAATCTGACCATTTAGAATAACTTTAGTCCAAGCATGTAAACATTAATTGACAATCTAAAAATATTTTTAGTTCAACGTGTCCATGCCTTTAATAAGCATTGTAAACATAGAATAGATGCTACAATGATTTGAACATTTATTAGCTCAAAACGTTTATCGAATAGTCCTTTAACATGTCATAAGGATATTAACTCTTTGTAATAAATATTACACTGAGTAATTATATTTGCAAAATTATATAGTAAGACTAGCAGTAAAGTTACACTTATATACAAGTAGACAGATTCAATAGCGATTCCAGATTATGGAATCTGATGGCTTACAAGTGCTTCCGAATAGATGGCTAACTGTATAAGAAACTTCCTTACGTATTGGACATATATTTGAATTGATGTATGATCATAAGTATACATAAATTATAAGCGAGCACATAATCAGAACGTTGTGTTGCATTTGTATATTTGTATAGACTATAAAATAGACTCAAGCTATTTTACTCAATCGATAGAAATTATGTTTTCTCCAAAATCTCTATCCGCTAATGTATGTAAATTTTATATCCACTCACTCCTTGCTCTCACTAGTTTTTAAGAAATAAAGTTAAAATTGTTATTATTTGAATTCATTCTCTATTTAAATTTATCAAAACGCAATCACTTACAAAAATACTAATATAGTTGCTGGGTGCTAAAAATCATGATAATTGCATATTACAATGGTGGCGAGAATACCTATGGAACTTCAAAACTAATTTTTGATTGTATTATTTAATCAAGAGAGTGACTGGACTAACAGGGTGTATAGGGAAGAACTGATTCATACACTTTATCATCATATTCCCGCAGGCATTCCTATTGGCTAGAATTAAATACTATACAATTAAAAGCAGAACAAGTATGACTCCTAGGTATACATGAAACTAATCCAAGTTATAGTGACATTTATAGACTAAACATTATATTTAAAGGAGTGTTTAAGTTTTTCTACTACACAATACCATATATAGTATAGTAATTTGGTGGCAACTAGCGCAGTGCATAAATTGGATTGAGTGAATGAATGCGAATGAGGATATCGATATAAAAAATTATAGAACAAAGTAACATACACAACATATATGAGTAATCTATTTTCTTAAGTACACAAGCACAAGTGTCATTTTGTAATTACTGTCATTCTGTTAATTTTATTTTTTTCTCTGATTTATCTTCTCTCTGCCCTTCTGTATTACTCCATCTTTAACGTTGATACGTTTCCATGTGTCGAGAGAGATGATAAGATACCTAGGATTCTTTTAGGTTTAATGTCCACATACTATACGATAACTTCATCTCAGATGACTATAACAAGAAAGACCTTTGTTTTCGCTTGTACACTGACGCTACGAGAGAAGATGATTTGAGCGAGATATTTTGATGAGTCAGAAAACATATCTATTCATATAAGATATATATGCTGTCAAATATAAAGTACACGCGATGTTTGCTATAAATGTATGTAAGTTTTTGGATTAATAGGTCTCACGTTTGTACACCATAGTTAAACATAATCGCCTTATTTTTGTGTAATGGCAACTTTTTAATGAATTGCCGGCTGTGAGGCTGATGGATAATGAAAGATTTATGAGAGTAGAAAATAAATCTATCCCTCGAGACAACGATATTGATTTTTCTAATAAGCTTATGTAACTTAGGCAAGACAACAGAACTGTGATACAATCTCACGTAAGATATCCTTAATATAACCCCCGCAACTACGTGCAATACAATTGTTTATTCATACCGAATCAAAGCAAGACTACCCTGATATGTACATTTTCGTAATGGAGCAAAAATCAACAATATATTTATCGGGAAAATCATAACTTATTATTCCCATTTTTGTAGCAATAGTTTAAATATTATGCAGACATGGCAAATGAATAACTAATAAATTACGATCTGTAAATAAGCCTATCACAGTAAAACAAACTATGTTAAGATACCATGGTGATATTTTGTGGTCATCTGCGCTCATTCTGGAACACTCGGTTGTTCCTTTAAAACTGGATAGATCAAAAAGTGAAACCAGAAATTTCCGAGGCGGAGTGATAGAGGATATCGTTTTGTTGCAAGGGTTGAACACACACGTCACGTGAACTCGCCAATCAGATTTGTTGTTTACCAGAAAGTTACTTTATAGAGATACGATAATCCTTCGAAGTATTTGGCTGCCAGTCTTCGGACTACATTGTCCACATAATATATACTTTGTTTTTAATAACTTGGTCAAATGTATTTCGAGAATTTTTCCAAACATTTCCGGTTGAGCATACACTTCAAGGACAGTAATTTGTCTAGAAACTGAGCATTGGCTGCATCAAAAATTGCTACCTAATATATAATTTATTATATGACCTCCTGGTGTCGAGGCCTTATTGCTGGAGAGACTGATGGTCCCCGAGGTCTCTACAGCGCAGCTTTGACTATAGTACATATGATTACCTAGCGTTATAATGCGGTATATGTATTGAATTTGCAGTGGTAATAGAGTTCGTACATTTATAGTCAAAAATTAAGGATTTATCTTCACCTCAGGCATAGCTCTGATCCCTTCTCGAAAGCTATTATGGCTCCAGTATTTGAAGCTACTATTGTGACTAATATTAATAGTTTAAAATTTCGAAATGTTTCGCAATTTTCCAACACTTGTGGTTTGAGCATTACTCGGAAAGAGTACATTATATTTTGTCGAAATCTGCAAATCTGTGTCGAATACAAAATTGGTACCGTATAAATGTAATATTAGTATGATTAATAAAATTATGTTTTAAATGACACGCTTACATATAATCAACACTGATACCTTATCTCTTATTCTTCAACCTATTTAAAAATATACCCTCCATAATAGGTTTGTCTCTTTTCACAAGCAGAGGTTAGATACTCGTTTTTTCCAAGATTGATACACGTTTTTCATTGACAATTCACTGCAACGTTTTGCTTTTTGTTTATCTCTTTCATATTAAAGGCATCTGTCCATCGAGTTTCAACGATGCTTTGTGCACTACGAAATGTGGAGAAAATTTTTTATCTGACAAATGTAAGTACTGTTTAAGTGTTTTTTAATGCTTATGAAACTGTTAGAAACTCTCTTACGAAGTCCTCGCAAGCTTTTTGGTTGAAGGGCTTCTAAAGTTATTTTAGCGGCTTCTTTATAGCTATACGTCACACCTAAGAATAATTTTGATCACAAGGGGGGAGGATCCCTGGGCCTCTAAATCAATGTCAATGATAAAATTCACAAGCATCCGCCATTCGTTATGCAGGATTTTTTGATAGGTATAAGTACATTGTATTATATCCTTTTCTCTTATTGCTGATTTAATTCATTTGTGTTGCCTCTCTCAATAGGCCCTACGTAGATCCGGGTTAGAATAGATTCTCAGTAACCCATAGATTATCGTTAGAGGCGACTGAATGGAGCGGTCCTTCTGATGAGGCAGTAAAAACTGAGGTCCCGTGCCACAGCAGGTGTGGCACGATAAAGATCCCTCACTGCTCAAAGGTCATGATCGCCAAGCATAGGTCTAAATTTTGTAGCCTTCACCAGCAATGGTGACGTCTCCTTATGGTTAAAAAACATCAAATCAATCACATCAATATCAATCCAATTCAATCGACGCGTAACTTTCCTGGTAACGTAGGCGTCCCAATTTGATTAACAAACAAATATTACTTTACTTACTTTCTGTCTCTGCTTATTCTCTCTCCACCGCACGCAGCGCACCACGCACGCTCGGCACCACGGCCGCACGCACGCACGCAGCACGCACGCACGACACGCCGCACGCACACACACACACACACCCACACACACACACACACACACACACAACCACACACACACACACACCACACAACACACCACACACCCACCACACCACACACACACACAACACACCACACCACCACACACACACACACACCAAACACACACACACACACACACACACACACACACAGAGAGAGAGAGAGAGAGAGAGGAGAGAGAGAGGACGAGAGAGAGAGAGAGAAGAGAGAGAGAAGAGATTGATGATCACTGTGTAGCTGGATGAAGAAAAAATTGCTCACTGCCAGTGTGCTCTCGTCTGGAGGATGCTTGGCTTTTCCTTCCTGGCATCCTGATTTCGCTTCTGATATTGCCATGGGTTATTGTCTTATCTTTGTACTTTTTAGGATTTATGAAATTAATACGGGTTCATTATTCCTGCTTTCTCAAATGGCATACTTTTTATGTATCTTTAGATGATCATTGTGAACATGGAGGAGTTTTACTGAAATTAGGCAAGTTATGTACTGTGGCGCAATTCAACTTCTGAATAGTACACAGGTACTGTGTAGTTTTGTGTTCGCTAATTGTTTCGAAAATTCTTTGGTCTTATTGCACTGATATGTTACATCCTCATGTGTGCTCCGGTTAGCTGCCCCACAATATTTATAGTTACATTGTATTGATGAGAATTTTTGGTACAGCATTGGTATTTGCTTAATACGTTCATCATGACTTACTTGAGAAATGAAAATATACACTCACCATTAAGTAGTTTGAAACTTCCTTATGAACAAAATAAAAAAAAAAAAACTCACACCCAAGTAATACTTCACGAATAATGGAAACATTTTATTCGAATACCTCTTGGTTACCTATTTAAATACTCCATTTTACTCCAGTATATTTAAATATTGCAGCCCAACTTCTGGGGGACAGGGATACGGAGCAAATCGACAGATCACACGTTGATTTCAGGTTCGTGCTAATAAGGAATTATGAACCATTGTATTAGAAGTGCTCATTCATGTGTTAGCTGAATAACAAACGAACAATTTTACTACGTTACCAAGTATATGTTTGGTAAACTTTTCTCGAGTACAAGAGATTGGTGCCGACGAAGTGAGGGACCAAATGGGGGAGTGGCGAGAGAAAGTTTAACAAACATACTTAGTACATGTTTTACACGAGAAATCAAAGCTTCTTTGTGGTGCCAATCTAAAATTTTTTATTACTCTTCTGCACTTTATTGATCCTTTTAATCAAGATCATCGTTTTATCTTGATTGGTACATTTGTATTGGCTGAATTTGTTAATTGGGACCCTCAGGAACTTACCTTGTATTTCCAGAGCAAGGTGAGGGTTTGTAAAGTGAGTAGATTTAAAAAAAATTATAAGGATTTTTTCTCTACCATTCTTCTTCCACGTTCAAGAGTGACTGTCATGTCTTATCAATGTTGTGTAAAGGACTTACTAATACCTGTTCGTATTGGACGATTTTCGGACAAGATGGGAAAAGATTTCCCATGTTTTATGGATATATTCTGAAAAGGATCATGGAAATGGGAAAAAAAAATGGAGGGGGCTATTTTGCGGACACAAATCTGATTGCTGGTAGAATTCATATATCAAACTTCCTGATGTATAGTTGAATATGTTTTAAATGACAAGGCCTGGTGGGTGGGATATGTCGGTTTGTGATGGTGAGTACATATTAAAATATTTCATACAAAAGGCGAAGTTAACATTGTGGTCAAACGTAATCATAATCCAAAAAAAACTATATTACAAAAATCGAGTGTAGGGCAACACGGACCTCCGACAAAGCGAGGTAGGCTCAGGTGCCATGGGAGGGTAAGCATCCTTCTTTGCTGACCGGGTCACACCCGCCGTGAGGCCCTTAGTCGAAATAAAGTTAAAGGGTACCCGTAGTTCAAATCTGTAGGGATAATGACAGGTCTACAAAGGGATGAAACAAATCAGTTTCAACATATTGACTTGGTGATAATTGGTATCGCAAACAAGGTCATTATAGCGACCGTAGAATTGCGAAATGATGACTTTAACGAGATCGTTTTATAACCCTGCGCATCCAACTTTTTTGTAGTAGTTTTGCCTCGCTTAAAAAGGTCCGCCTTTACGCATAGCATGCTCTTGCGTATCGAATCAATGGGAAAGATATTAACACCATTAAGCCAGGTAGAATAGTGTATATTTACTACATTTAAGAAAAGGAAAGTTAAAGTCATCACGCTTCTCACTAACTATGCCAGCGATTCAGATGCGGAATCATAGTTACGTAAGGAGATGAAAAAGGAGAGAGTACATTTTTTGTAGATATCTTAGATTAAACTGTATTTCTCTTATGTCTTTCAGCATATCTAACTATTGGTTTCTGTTAGAAAAGCGATTTGTACGTTGGCTTTTTGGGGGGGAGCATCCGTCCCGTTCAGTTGTAATCTTCCATCCCACCCTGAACGCTGTTGTTCCAGCTGCGACCAGTCTTGATGCTCACCAATCCATTGATGAATCATTTATCTAATAAATGTAAAACCATGGTATTGGTTATACCGACCATGAAGCTTGGGGACTAGGGCTATAACCCTGTATCCTAAGTTCGATTTGGTGTATGGGCAAATCTTTCGTTCGAGGTGTGAAACATGTACTAACATTGCATACAAATATTGAGAAACAAACGTTTTAAAGTCATTGTAAGCATTTGATCAGTGTGCCTCATAATGGTATCAAACCGATATATCCTGAATAATATCGTCTGATTTATGACATTATATGTTTACACGAAATAACTAAAAAGACGTCTAGTAGAGTTGGGAATACGTAACACTGACATTATTATTGGAGATTGAGGTCCATTTTTCTAAATGCGTTTTAACAAATAATTATGAATGTATTTAATTTACTTCAGCACAACATTCGATGCTGCATTTGGGATTAATGGTACAAATACTCCGCCAGAATCACAATTTGATGGCAGGTGAGTATTGATAGGTGAATGAGCCATCATTGATAATAGTCAAAATTAATGAGAGTTACTAAATCAAGGTCGCCTAAAGAGATGCGTGATGGTGAACATGTAAGAGAGGTTTTATATCGAGTTTAAAAGGGGATTTGCTTGTCACATCACCAAAAGATAAAAATAGACAACATTTGTAACGTGTTGTGTATTACAGGCAAGCAATGATGAATGTATTTAGTTATTTGAAGATGCCAAAGCTAGTTCACACTTGGATTCTTAAACACCAGAATATAGACTAAATGCTATGATTATGGATGCTGCCAATCACAGGTTCTTTAACCCACCGCGGTTTACGGATAGTAATCCTTCCGAACGTTGCCGCCGATTCCTTAAAATGAAATGTACTAATAAAGAAATAGATGCCCCAATCATTAGAACCATTCTTCACCATGAATTACGGCATGATCCCAATTCAAGGCTACACCCTTCATTTCTTACAAAATACCTCCACTATTGCATCCAAACTTTTTAATTACTAATTAGAGAATACTCTACAGTGCTTAGGTTTTGCCAATATTATACTGAATCCACCTACATCTCCTTCTTTCAACTAAGTCCAGCTGGAAATGTTATTACAGGTGATGTTAGTATAGTTGAAAATGGGGAGCTAACATCCCTATTTTGAAAGGTCCTAACTTAAAAGAACCTTGATCATTCAATTGGCGAAAGAGCCTCATCTCCATTATGAATTCTGTCGAAGTATATGACAGTCAATGGGTCTAATATGAACAAGAACATGGTACCCTGTCAGAATGGATTAAATTTAAAATCCTGTATTAGACTTATAAAGTGCGCACCATCTATCCTTCTGTATTTAGTAAACCATATGTGATCAAAGAATTAGATAGGTCACATGAAGAATATGTAAAGGAAAAGATAACGAATCGTGACAAAATCTCGTAACTCCCAAACAGAATACAAAAACAAGGGTTGGACAACACGAACCCCTGGATACACCAGAGGTTTCAACGGACGAAGCTTGTAACAATATTGTCTTAGTCTGTAAGGCTCATTATTAAGCAACTTTATTTTTAAACGAGACTTGCGTATTAATCCTACAGTGGTAATGTCACACTCTTTCACTGCCGTTCCAAAAGATGAAATTATGCCAATAGTCATATTGTTCCAGTTTTAAAATACCATGTAACTTACTCCCAGTCTTGGAACGCCACAGACTATGATTACCACCTATACTGGATAGCCCATAAACTTCACAAACGAACCCTTGCAAACAAAGATTAGCTAAAATTGCCCTCTTATTGCACCATGACTCTATTTTTATATTCATACGAAGCAGAATTGTTTAAAAAAAAACCTGTGTTTATCAGGAAAAACCCGCCCCCCCAAATCCCCCCCCCAAAAAATCTGCCGTGTCTTGACCTACTACACGATATATAGATGATGTCTTATTCAATGCAATCAAATAGTTTTTATAATGTGTGTATTGATATGCCTACGCAACTCAAAATAAAGGACTCAAAAGAATCTGACTTACAACTACTTTTATGATAAGCGTGATTACTTTACTTTGCAATTATACATTACAGACCGTTCAGTGTTTGTATGCAAACCGTTTCACCGTTTCCGACAAGAATCGAGTCTCGCTTTGTTCCGGTGGCAAGTAGGGTCTGTAAACCACGATCACTGCTTATGATGTGTACAAAAAGGCGAAGTAACATCGTGTCAAACGTAATCAATCATCCAAAAAACATATACATAAATGAGTGTAGGGCAACACGGACATCAAGGCAGAAAGCTAACGCAGGGTCAGGTATCATGGAGGAGTAAGCAATCCTCTGCTGACCGGTCACACCCGCGTGAACCCTTAGTCAAAATAAGGTAAACGGGATTCCCGTTGTCAAATTATGTACGAAATGACAGTGCTTAACAAAGGGTATGAAACCGACAAAGCAGTCAACATCAGTGACTTAGTGATGGTTTTTTAATCGCAAACAAGGTCATTATGCGACCGTAAGAGTTTGTGAAAATAATGACTTTAATACGAACAACTCGTTAATAACTTGCTACTATACATCTTTTTAGTAGTTGGCCTCGGGCTTTAAAACGTCCTCATTACGCATTGAACATGCTCCTGTGTATCTATCAACTGGGAGACATACACATAACAAATAATATTCAAACAAAAATTGAATAAAAGTTTTAACAGAACCACATGATAATTTTTTTCTAAAAAACTTTGTAATATAGATATCCCTTAACAAGACTTTATTCTTCTTGAAATTTTAGGAATAACAAAAGCAAGGCAACATATTGAATCCAAGTTTAAATAAATTTCCAAACCTACTTTCTCTATGACATCATTGGACATTTTGGGAATAAACAGGAAGTTTGACATTGTATTGCCTAAAAAATAATTGGGATATCTCATAAAATTTAATACCCACTGAATTTTAATTAATCCAAATTAAAAACTAGGTAACGAATTGACTGTTCTGCTACAATTTAAAAAACAATTCTGACTTGGATTTGGGTTCAGTAACATATCAACATTTCAGTGTTCATGATATATACATTTTAAAAATAGTATATTAATTATATAATATTACAGAGACATTTTTCTTTGTCTGGATTTGAACACGGGGCCTCTCGCAATGAATAGACCAGTGCTCTTTTTTTTTTTTTTTTAAATCTTTTATTTATATTATCATGATACATTTATACGGACAATTAAAGTTTCCATCCACTACGAACGATTCGTTAAACAGTACATTTAATGCCACATATGCTTTTTAAAAAAATAAATAAAATATATCCTCTGTTTCTTTCAGAAAATATGATTTCTGTACAAGAACTTTTTTTTATGAAAAATACCATGCGTTTTTGTGCCAGTGGCTCTACCGATCGAGCTAAAGGGTTAACCTACTTGAAGGCCTCATTTTCGCATTAGGCCTACAACACCCATTGTAAGTAAATCCATGTCATACTCCTGCAGATTAAATCTTGAATTTGAAAATAACGTACCTGAAGCATAGAAATGGCCAACAGAATTGCGGTTTGATGGACGGCATCAAGATTTGCAGGCCGGAAAAGTTGACTTTCATTTATTGACTTTTCTTCTTCCGAGCACTTTTTGCAACGTTCAAAAATCTATTTTGGTTTATTTAATGTTGATATACGGCATCACCATTTCGGCCACTCAAGATATTGAATTAAAACGTTTTAACATACTTCTTCTCAAAATCTTATACTTTATTTATCTTCGACACAGAAAAAGTCAAAATTGGCCCGGTTTCCTATACCTTTTCTTACCTCGAGCTTAAAAGTTTAATGCGAAAGTAGATACCGTGTTTAAACAGTAAAGCCCTAATCCAATGGTAACTGTCACGTTTTGGCAATCTAGTGTTTCACTAGTTTGAAACACCACGTTTCGTGACAATTGTGCGTTTTAAATTTTCCGTACGATTACTAAGGTTTTCCTTAATGTTGTTTTACGTTTTAAAATACATAGTGCTAGGATTATCCGGTTTATTAAGCTGTTATGTTACGGTTTTACTAGAATTTTTATAACGTTTTTATTCAACGTATGTGGTACGTTTCTCACGTATATACCACGTTTGATCCCGTATAGACTACATGTGTTTACTCCCGTATTAGTTTAAAGTTTTAGTTAAGGTTTGAACCAAGGTCCACTACGTCTTCCCAGCGATAATAAGGTTTTTTCCTACGTACAAATACAACCCCCTCCACGTTTCTCTAAGCATCAGCTAACGTTTTTATTACGCATTTCTACGTATCGTGTACGTTTTTCTACGTTTCCATCTACGTTTGATTTTTTTTGCCCACGTATATAATTGAGGCAGAATCAATATAAACGGGATCGATGAAAGGATTTGATCTACGTATAGCCAGTATATTAGCCGTTTTCATTCTACGCATCGATACGTTTTCCTCGCATATAGCGGTCTGGTTCCGTTTTCAGAACGTAGTGAAACGGGATGCCCGAACGTGACAGTGTGAACTGTGACTTTACGAGACGTAATACAAACGTAAATAATACCTACACGAACGTAATGAATACCTGACCTATGATTGTCCTAAAAATGTTTGCAATAACGTAGCAAATACCTATCAAAACGTAACACTACGTCCAAAACGTATTTAAAAAGTAAACAAAGAAAATGCCTCACGTTTCCTCTACCAATCAGATGCGCTTTCAATTACGGCATTTTCTCGTATGTGGTAACGTTTGTGTAACGTTTTTCTACGTTTTTCATTTTTTGCCTTCGTTTGTATTGTGCAGACCAAATATAAACGGAATCGATGAAAGATTGATCTACGTATAGCCACGTATATAGCCATCGATACGTTTTCTTACGTATATAGCGGTACTGTACGTTTTTAAAAAAGTAAGTAAAAACGGGAATGGCCGAAACGTGACGGTGTGGACTGGGGCTTTACAACGTCACTTTAGTTATAATATGGAAGAACGTTTCATTCTTAACCATAAAGGCAATGTATTTTGAAAAATTCTACAGTCGTTATAACGATCTAGTTTGCCTATACAATCTGCCATTTGTTCAAATTCTGTATGACAATTTTTAATAGCATTGTTAAGCATTCATCATATACTGGATTTGACTAAATGGATTGCTTCCCGTTTACCCTATCAAGACATGGGATCACGGCGGATGTGACCGTTTGCCATTTAGATAACTTATTCCGCCTAGGCAATCCTAATCGCACCTCTAGTGTGTTCAGAGGTCCGTGTTTTGCTGCACTCCATGTTATTATTCTATTAGTTATTTTTGCGTTTTCAATAACAGTAGAGTTGGTAATCTGTCTTTGGTCCAAAATGGAAGAGGTGTCACTGCGCATGTCTGGTCTACCACAACAGAACCTATGCCTTACAAAATGTTTTAAACTTTAAAAATCATACATTTGCACTGAAGGTCCGGTAGCAAGTACAATGAAGTTCTGGTAAGACAACTAGACATTTGCTATGGTTAATGATCG
>CAJDSM010035777.1:0-10478 GCA_903981925.1 Ostrea lurida | reverse complement strand
GTCCTAACGCAACTGGGTGATCTCGACTTCGCCGATGACCGGGCCCTCCTGTCGCACAACAACTGACAGATGCAAGACAACTCGCCTTGCAACAACAACAGCAGGAACGAGCCTCAAGATCAACTTGATGAAAACGGAACTGATGAAGATCAACACCACTGTCCAATCACCAGTCACAGTTTGGTGGAGAGCCCATAAAGAAAGTTGATTCCTTCATTTACCTGGGGAGTGTATGTGGACAATCAGGGTGGTACAGACAGACAGTCCAAATCAAGAATAGGAAAAGAAACAGTGCTTCACCATGCTTAAGAACATCTGGGCCTCAAAGAACATTCGCATTACCACCAACTGCGAATCTTCAACTCCAACGTAAAATCGATCTTACCCATGGAGCAGAGACATGGAGAAGTACTAAAACAGCCTCTGCAAAAGATCCAGAACATTTTAACACCTGTCTCAGCGCATCCTTAACATCCGATGCTGAAAGGAATAAAAAAATGAAGAACTATGGAGGAGAGCAAATCAAGAACCAGTGGACATGCATATCAGGCGGAGGAAGTGGGGTTGGATTGGACACACTTTGAGGAAGCCACCAACCAACCAACCCCACACGACAGACCCTGACTTGGAACCCACAGGGCAAGAGAAAGAGAGGACGTCCTAGAAACACCTGGAGGCGAAACACGGAGTCAGAATTGAAATAACATGACACCATCTGGTAAGAAGCAGCAAAAGCAGTCCAGAACCGTGTTTGCTGGAAGACTGTGGTTGATGACCTATGTTCCTCACGGAACGACAGGCCTAAGCTGTAAATAAGTAATCCACCATCACCTGCTTTCATGGTGTATATAAATAACTCTCAACTGATTTGACACGCAAGAACTTGTTCAGTGTGTGATCAGTTTTTGAATCGAGGCAGGCTACTTACAAATAAGGTGATGTTAAAAAAGGTTTCAGTAGGCACGTTTTTATAAAAAAAAAAAAAAAATGTATCATTTCGCAAATTCTATGGTCGTTATGATGATCTAGTTTGCAAATACAATCAGTCATTAGGTCAAATGATGTCTGACGTATATAAGCCGTTCTTTATACACTGATTTTGACTATGGATTACTCCGCTTACTCCTCCGAGGCACCTGATCCCACCTTTGGTGTACCAGCCTGGTCCGTGTTTGCCCAACTCTTGTTTTGTACTTTATTTCGGACTTGCGAGATTGATCATGCCTTTATATTGAACGCGAAATGAAAGTAGCAATTGTTAATAGATGATTGCGTAATGTAAATGCACATGTCATGATATGGTCTTATATCTAAATCGTTCTATTATTTTTGGTCGATCGCATAATCAGCAACGTTTACAAGTACAAGGGCGGATCCAGAGGGGGGGTCCAGGGGGTCAGGCCCCCCCCCCCTTTCGCAAACCAAAAAAAAAAATTAAAAAAAAGGGAAAAGGGAAAAAAAGAGAGAAAGAGAGAGGAGAAGACAACAAGAATTTATAAAAATATTACTGAATTATTATTCTAAAGATGAAATGTTACATGTACGTGAAGATAAAGTGATTATACATGTGGTAAGTTTTTGTTTTCTTATTAAGTTATTCAAGTTAAACTTTATGATATTTTCGTCAGATACAAGTACTATAGTATGGCGATTAGCCAAGATCGACTGGAACTTTGAAAGCAAGTATAGTAATCAAATGGCTACCACAATAACATTTTTAGAATGTATTTTGATTTTGTGGTAGTGCTAGATATATGGCCTTCCTACTAGTTTTGGTTAGTGGGCTAATCTATTAAATCGATCTGAACAGAGCACTAGACATCTTGAGTTCAATTCTCAACCGAGGCTTTAAGTTTCATTCGACACCCATGTTGAGATATATTTTCTTGGGGGGGGGAGAGTTATTACTCCCAGAACTTCGTCCCGCACTCTGGAAGTGTCGGGATCATACCTCTCTCTTTGGAGGGAGACAATGTGGTAGTGGTAGATACATGACCTTCCTATTGGCTCTGACTAGTGGGTTAAAATGAAATATTGGCTTTCAATGGGGTGTCAATTTTTGTCGTTGTATAATTGTGATTTAATAAAAGAACAACCACACCGTGCCCAAGTCCACATTTGGGGGTACGGAGTGGTGCACACCGGGGGTATGGGTTTTGAAGGAGAAACGGAGGAAATGACCTATAGCTTCGATACAGCTTAATTTAAAAGTTGTAATTTGTATGTACCCGCGACCAGTATCTCTCCTCTTCGTTATTCGTTTCGCACCTCGCAATTCGTCAGAGTGCATGAACACTTCACATATTTGACAACACTATGTCGCGAGCAGATTTACTCGCTTTGGATGAAAACATCCGATATTCTAAATTTGCGTAGCCTGACTTCTCATGATGTGCTTTTATAAACGTTAGTTACATCAGACACAGTCGTTTTGGGTGAATTTCGATCAAAAAAACGACAAAACTTTGTTTTTTATGTGCCACGCGGGGGTGAGGAGTTTGTGGGATGAGGGGGTAGGGAACATCTTGTATTATCAATCTACCAATAACATTGACATTTAACTTCGGACATGACAAAGTCCAGACTTTTTGCTACCCTTTTATCAAAATTCCGTGTATTGGTGTGATTTTTTTTTTTGCAGTATCTTCTAGTTCAAAGCTAAAGTTACTACAACTTGTACAATAAGAGATATAAGCTCCTAAAGATAGAATCCGAGAAGAATGGGGGATTTTTATCCTATTCAAAATCTATCATTATCCTATGGAGAAAACATCCTATAGGAAAAAAGTCCTATGATTTTCAATAGGATGATTATCCTATAGAAAATGAATTAGAATTAAATTCCCAAATAAATATAGTCCTCACTAATACTATAATTGATTGGATTTAATATCCTATATTGTCTACTAAAAATGGGATAAGTATCCTTTGGATTTTTTATTTGGGACATTTAATTCTATTCATTTTCTTTATAGGATTATTATCCTATTGAAATCATAGGGTTTTCTCATTAGATTTTTCTAACACTTTTACCAAAATAAATAAACTATGGTGTATTGGTCTCTCAACTTATTCGATACGCAAGCATTGTTCTGCGTATAATCAGTTTTGAATCGAGGCAAGCTACTTAAGACAGTTGTTGTGCAGGGTTCAACAGTCACGTTTAAAGGCGCATTTCGTAAATTCTATGTCGTGTATAACAATTTATTTACCAATATGACCTATCATGTGTCAAATCTGCTCGCCGACATAGTGTTGTCAAATTGTTGAAGTGTTCATCACTCTGAACCGAATTGCGAGGTGTGAACGAATAAAGTAAGAGGAGAGATCACTGTGTTCCGTGGTACATTACAAATGGACAACTTTAACTTAATTGCTGTATCGAAGCTAATCAGGTCAACTTTCCTCCGTTTTCTCGCTTCACCCTCCATACCCGGTGTCTGCACCACTCCGTACCCCTAGTGGATTGGGCACGGTGAACCACGTAAGCGCAGGAAAGCACATAAAATCGTGCATATATGGTACACAAATTGTAGTTGCACCACCACTGTCCTTTTTTTCAATATAATGGTTCATAGCATGACTTGAATTCGCCAAACACTTTCGCATTTCGCTATTCTGGGTAGTTCAATGTTTAAACTATTTCAATTAAAATTATTAGCTTGCCGGAACTGCACGCCAATAAACAATCAAAGTGCAAGTAGTTATCTGGAACATTCAATACGGCTGATTCAATACTATTTATTTTTTTTTCAAAAATTATCGAAATTATGCATTATAAGATCAAAATCAAGCACCGAGTCATTATAAACATATACGGATCTTTTCGTGCCACACCTGCTGTGACACGGGACACTCGGTTTTCTTGTCTCATCCGAATAACCGCCCCATTCAGTCGCCTCTACGACACGCAACGGGATGCTGGGAACCTATGCTAACCCGGACCCCCACGGGTCTACTATTGAATCAATAGGAACAATATAAAGGTGCAAGCAGTAATCTGGAGCAAATGTTGTCAAGTATTCATTACTTAAAAATGAACAGAAAAAAAGTTTATAAACTTTTGTTGTGAAATCTATTCAGAGGCTTGAATGAAGCAAAATGACATTTCCCCATACAAAAATTGATTTGTATAAGCTATGTACATGAGATCAAAAGAACGGAATCTATCTTTATTTTAATAATTTTGATGTTGATATTTTTCATGATTATCGTTAATTATCGTTAAGACTAGTGCAAAATAATTATTTTAGTATAACACAATTTCACACCAAATTCATTTTCAGGTTTGAATATAACAATGGCGAAGTAACGAAATCATAGTCCAAAAACATATATACAAATCGGTGTAGGGCAACACGGACCTCTGACAAAGCGAAGGCAGGATCAGGTACCATGAGGAGTAAGCATTTCTGCTGACGTCACACCCGCCGTGAGCCCGTAGTTCGAAAACAAAGTAACGGGTTATCCGTCGACAATCTAAAACTATATTACTCTCATCCTTATTCGATCGGTGAGCAAGTGTGTTTTCTTAACAGCGTGGTATTGAGATAAGGAAAAGTAACTTTTAAAGCTCTAAAACCCAAGAGCTTTCGGGGGTTTCGCCCCCTGGGCCCCACTTTCGCTCACCCAAGGTATCTAGCAACAAATCGGCCCTCCCCCTTTCGACAAATCCAGATCCGCCACTGCGAACTTATATCTCTTTTATTGAATTAACAATTGATTAAAAATTATTATAAACTAAGCATTTCACGTATAAATGCCCCCGACCAAAAAAAAGGGGGGGGGTTGGGTTGGGGTGAAAGTACCTAAAAATCAAGTGCTAGACCCCCCCCCCTTTCACAAATTCCGGATCGCCTTGCAAGTATAATTATGAAACGCACTTTGAACACATGCGATCGCAAGATTATGAGACTTTAATTTAAACCGGGGGGGGGGGGGGTTAACGTAAAATCAGGAGATTTAATGATAGAAAATCGGACGATTTAATGATGAGAAAATAATCGGCGAAAGTGATAAAAAAAAAAATCAAAAAAAATCGAGTTTTCATTTCTTATTGTTACTTAGACTTGCCTATTGCACAGGCGCTTGTTTCATTATATAGCATACTTTGCATGAAACAAGTGCCTGTGGCCTATTGTCTTTTAGTGTTACCCCAAAAAATCGCAATCCGGGATTTTCGGTATTCGGGTTTCGACTGTATACTTCTTTTACCGTATCCCGTCATGCTTTTTCCAGGTTGACGTTTGGTATACGTACATTTAAAGGCGGAAAAACGAAATAAAATCGAAATCAACGGAAATGGTATGCATAGTTTACTAATAATTGTTATTGAGTTATTATACTCACGCTTTCCATGTCTCCATAGCCCACTGTATTTGTTTTCTTTTATAATCATAAAATATGGCAGAGAAAATTCGAAATGCCCACTCTGTGTAAGCATTTGACTTCGGTTGAAGATAAAGAAAACATAGTACTGTACATTATATGAGCAAAAAATGTATATCATAGACGTTCCACATATTCTATCATGCTAAATTAGTTTTGAGCTGAAACCCAAGTGACTTTTTTTCTTTTTTTCCCATCCATGTATACTGTAAGATTGTTTTGGTGGGTACACAGTGTAGTGCACTGTAATAACTTAAATAAGATAAAAATATGGCCACTCATGTCACATGTAATTAAGAAGGTGTACTACAATTGTCATAATGGCTAACTTCCTGTTAAAACAAAGATGAAAATATAAATATCAGCAATATTTGTCTATTCATTACTTAGTTGAATAGGTTAGAAGGTCATCGTGGATCCAAGTACAGCATGCTGCGATGCATGGTTTTAAGTTTTGGTTTTTTGTTGTTGTTTTTTTTTTTTTTGTTTTTTTTTTTGAGATTACATGTGTTTACTAAAACTTCATTTTTTGACTACCGGTAGGTAAGGTTAATTTGAGAGTTTTCATTGTCAAAAAATTGTTCTGCATACATGTATTTCCTCCACTGCATCCACATCAATTTTCTCCAGTGTAGCATTCCTCCTAAGTATCTCTTAAACCTGTATAGATATATTGTTTATACAAAGACTCGCTGGTTTATTAAATATAGGTTAAAAATTTTACATTAAATTATGTAGGAATATTTTCAACTCAAGAACCACATTTAGTGAGACAAATTTATGTCATTGAAAGGTTTTGGTGGATTGTTCACATATGAAGTTGATAAATACGTTTTTACCATGACTAAGATGAGCCCTGTTGTATATTTATTTCTTATTGTGTCAAACAGGCCACCAACATGGATCAGGATACAGCCCAAGTTCTGTTCTCTGAAGGAGCAACACTGGTGTGTTTGGATGTTCCCGAGGGGACAGAGTTCGGAATTGATTACTCCTCGTGGACAGTGGGTGCACAGTTCAAGGGAGTTAAAATGATTCCTCCAGGAATCCACTTTGTGTACTACAGGTTGTACATTTCATAAAAATTTACCCCATCATATTTTTCGAAGTAAAAAAAATTGAATCCTGGTTTTCAACTCTTTCAGTTCTAATTTATTTTTAGTGCTAGAAGCAAGCAGACGGGAGAAATAGGCCCACGAACTGGATCATTTATTGCATTTGAAAAGAAAGGTGTCACTGTTAGAAAATGGGATGAAGTCGGAGAGGGTAGGATTTAATTTGAATACATTAAAAAAAGGTGAGGGGGTGTTTCCAGTGCTGTAATTAATGATTTTCTTCTTTACATTAGATTTGGCAGACGATAATGTCAGTGCTGATGACATTCAACGCATTAAGGATAATCTAAAGGAACTGGACCGATTTTTAGGGCCTTATCCATATGACAAGTATGAGAGATATACTTTATTGAAGTACTGCAACTCTTCTTGGCATAGATTACTTTTAAAAATTCAACAAAACTGATTTGGTATTAACACTGAAATATTTTACTGCTAATGGTAAAATTTATTTCAATGAAAAAAAAAATCAAATTTTTACAGATACAAGAAGTGGGTATCACTCAGCAACTTCATCACTCCCGAGTTATTGGACAAAGTACAGCCCCTTAGCAAACGGATTTCTTCCGTCACTGACTTTATATCTGAGGTGAGCAACACTCAAACTCGAAAATCCCAAAGCACATCCTCCCCCACCAAGAAACTCAAGCATTCAACGGATGAAATAGGGACATCCAAAGAAATGCACTCTCAAGAGGTTCCAGAAGAAATGGCAGAACCAGCATCTCTAAAGGAAGCAGAGTCCAAATTGCCAGACATGAAAGAGAGGGAAGAGAGCAAAATCCGATTTAGTCTCATACCAAAGCAGAAATACCCTCCGAACAGTACCCCAGCGGAAATGACAAAATATAGCATTGATTTCAGTTACGCTTTAGAAAGTATGCTCAATATCAGTTACTGTCACAATGAAATGGGAATTCTTGGGGAAATCCAGTTTGCATTCATTTGTTTTTTGATGGGTCAGGTTTTTGATGCATTTGAACAGTGGAAGAATCTTGTTCATATTGTGTGTGCTAGTGAGGAGGCTTTAACAAAACATTCTACATTATTCTCAAACTTCATAAGTGTTCTCCATTTTCATATACAAGAAACACCCGAAGATTTTTTTGTGGATATATTGTCAGAAAATAATTTTCTTACCTCCACTTTACAAGAATTCTTTTCCAATCTGGAGAACATGGCACCTGATAATGGACTTAGAAATAGAGGACTGAAATTCAGAGACTATTTGACGCAAAAATTCAAATGGGATTTCACCACAGAACCAGATGACTATGCACCAACCATTGTAGATTTAGAGTAGCCATATGAATTTGTGTCAATGCATAAAAATAATATGTATCGATATAGTTTTGTGATGTTATTTTTATGGTCCACGAAAAAATTTCGGGAGAGGATATACATAATTATGTAGTCGTCGTCGTGTCCATCCGTCCTTCCGTCCAAGCTGATATCTCCTAAACTTTTCATCAGATATTTGATACAATTTACAACTAAACGTTTTAGAAAAAGTGCCTTTATTTAAGAGTTTTTGAACAAGTAGTGATCATGCAACCCACAGTGACTAGAGTAAAGGCAAATGAATCTCAGCAAAAGGTTACCCAAGTCATTTTGGAAAGCTCATGGTCACTGAGAACATGTATCTTACATAATGAAATTTCCTTAATATTTTCAACAGTTTTTTAGCTCACCTGAACCGAAGGTTAAGTGAGCGCTTTTCTGATCACCTGTTGTCCGTCGTCTGTCCGTCGTCTGTCTGTCCGTAACTTTCACATTTTTGACTTCTTCTCAAGAACCACTGGGCCACAATTCAACCAAACTTGGTACAAATCATCCTTGGGTGAAGGGGATTCAAGTTTGTTCAAATGAAGGACCAGGCCTTTCTTAAGGGAAGATAATCACGAAAATGCAAAAATAGGGTGGTGTCATTTAAAAATCTTCTTCTCAAGACAACAGGGCCAGAAAAGCTGAATTATAAATGGAAGCTTCCTGATTATAGTGGAGATTTAAGTTTGTTCAAATCATTGACCCCCGGGGGTATGATGGGGCCCCAATTGGGGATCAAATGTTTCATATGGATTATATAGGGAAAGTCTTTTAAAAATCTTCTCAAGAACCACTAGGCCAGGAAAGCTGAAAATTTATATGGAAGCTTCTCTGATATAAGAGGAGATTCAAGTTTTATTCAAATCATGACCCCTGGGGTACGATGGGCACAAGAGGGGATTCAAAGTTTTAACATATGATATATTAGGGAAAATCTTTAAAATCTTTTCTCAGATCCACTGGACCAGGAAAGCTGAAATTTATATGGAAGCCTTCCTGATAGAGAGGAGATTCAAGTTTGTTCAAATCATGACCCCCGGGGGTACGATGGGGCCAAATAGGGGAACAAAGTTTTTACATATAATTTATAGGTAAACATCTTTTTAAAATCTTCTTCTCATAGAACACTGGGCCAGGAAAGCTGAAATTTATATGGAAAGCTTCCTGATATAGAGGAGATTCAAGTTTTGTTCAAATCATGACCGCCCGGGGGTACGATGGGCCACAATAGAGAACAAAGTTTTTACATATAATAAATAGGTAAAATCTGTAAAAATCTCTCTCCTCAAGAACCACTGGCCAGGAAAGCTGAGAATTTAATATGAAGCTTCTGATATAAGAGGAGATTCAAGTTGTATCAAATCATGACCCCCGGGGTACGATGGGGCCCCAATTGGGGATCAAATTTTAACATATTGATTATATAGGGAAATTTTAAAATCTTCTTCTCAAGAACCACTGGGCCAGAAAGAGCTCCTGATATAGTGAAGATAAAAGTTTGTTCAAATCATGACCCTAAGGGGGTAATGTGTGGCCACAAATGAGGGATTCAATATTTTACATGCAAATATATAGGGAAATTCTTTTAAAAATCTTTCTTTATTGAACCAGACGAATGGATATTTCCTGAAAGCTTCCTGATATGGTGTAGATTTAATTTGTTTAGATAATGGCCCCCCCCCCTCCCCCCCGAGGGTGGGTGGAGGACCACAATAGGGGATTAAAGTTGCTACTATGCTTTCTTAGTGAAGCAGTGCTCGTGTGAGCGATGTAGGCCCAATGGGCCTCTTGTTTTTTTTAAATTTTGAAGGTGGATGTCATTCAGAAGATATACCTCATATGAGGAAAAAATTTACCTATTTCAACAGCTTTTAAACAGGTATTGATCTTTTATCACACAAACAAGGAATAGGCAAATGACTAACAGGCAAAGGTCACTCAAGGTCATTTTGTAAAGGTTGAGGTCACTCTACATTTACCCTATATATACAGTAATCCCCTGTTATAACGCCAACATTTGTACCTCGGCGAATTTGGCATTATAACGGGGGTGGCGTTATATTGGGGGAGGGTGACGTGCCGGGGGGGGTGTTGGGTGTTACAGCTGTCATGAGAAATCAAACATTTTATTTACTACATGTACCTCAAGTCTTTAATTAATGCTATCAGATTATCGGATTATAATTTTGTTTAATTGTCATCAACCCAATTTATAGACATATTTTTATCATAGACACTACATGTAGATCAAACAATTTCTTATCGTGCCAAGCATAACACTTTTCCAGACTATTTTGATAAAGCAAATAGCATCGCTGAGTACCACATTTGGTCCGATATTTATGTCAAAACAACTCGCCAAATAGTGTAACGGACGTATATTGCGGTAATATGATTTCAGTGTGTTCGCTATACTCCGATGTCAGCTAGATTTGAACTCAAATAATTATAAATTACATAACTCATGATCTACTCGCAGCTTTCTGAAGGACTAACAAAGGATAATTTCTTAAATCACTTAACATTTCTCGCTGTTATTATAGGGTAATTGGCAATAATTAGCGGGGGTGAATTAATATAACGGTAATTGACCATTTTGTACCTGTAAATACCTTGGTGGATGGCGGTATGTGGGGGATGGCGTTATAA